>VZTM01032522.1:0-44751 GCA_013400555.1 Jacana jacana
CTCTCAGCAATAGTTACTTTTCAGTCCTTTGTTTTCTCCACTGGGAATAAAGTAATTATCAGTAGGAGTAGCAGCAAGGAAGAAAAATAAAATTGTTTATTATTGGACCATTTGAGCCCAGTGAGATGAAGGCCAAATTGTTTTTTTGCTTGTCTGAGTTTGATTTTTAGTCAGTCTGGATGTGTTTTTTGTTTAGCAGAGAACTTAGTGAGGAGTATGTTATTTTATGACTGAGGCCAATAGAAAGTCATTGGCATAATAAAATTGCAGATTTTACAATTTCAACCCAGCTGCTCGATGACTTTTAAGCAACTGTGAAATCACATTGTTTAAACTGTGTTTATAAGGACTGATGCCTGGATCCATTCTTTTTCTTCCTTTTTTCTGGAGAAGTCAACAGAAATCCCTCAGATCAACAACTGATAATGCAGCCTAACCATTTTGGTGAGTGTTCACAAACCTTAACTTAGAACTAACCCTGGTCACTGTGTTATACTCATGTATGAAAAGGAACATGACGTTACCAGTATCATCAATGAATTTACTCATACCAATTCACCAGTTAAAATCCATTCATTTAATGACAAACACACTTGTTTGGATGAAAAACCAATTATGTGCAATGCCCCGATCCAAATGGCATTTCAATTGTTTTTACAACTCTTTTATGACTTCTTGAACTGCAGCAGTTGGTAGTATTTGACATATTGTTATACCGTGTTATCATGTGTATATATACCCCATTTATAAGAAGTATTGCTTGCTTCCCATGGACTAAGTTCTTTGCAGTGAGAGGTGAAACTGGACCTCGTCTGCAGTTGGAACCTACGCCTTCCTACCCTGAGCCTGTGATCTCATAAACATCCGTAGATGTGAGTGTTTATGCAAGTGATACCTAAGGGTGTTTTTTTTTTTTCTGTAATCCCAACACTTAAAATAAACTTACTTGTTTAGCAGATTTAGACTTAAGGCTAGGTTTTAAGTCTACAACCCAAAACATTGTATGTCAAAGCTGAATCCCCCCATTATTGACAGTGGAATATCCATGTCTGGTTGCTCTCAATGAATGAAGTGAGTCCAGAGGGTTCAACCTGCCATCTTACCTCTGCAGATGTGTCAGACCCCAATCCTATAGCTGTAGATGCATCTAGGGAAAGATGAGGGTTTGCAATAAGAAAGGGCTAGTGATGTGGGGAGGAGAGTTGTGAAGCCAGCAGGTTTTTTTTTATGGTTGCCCATGGTACTAAGGAATAGCTTGTCTACAGTAGGGGTCACTGTAGGTCACTGTTAAGTTACAGGGTACAGCTAATTCTTGTGGTGCTTGACCCTTAAGATTGGGAAGACCAATAGGTCAGGAGTTCTGTAGAAAAACGTAAATCTAGTTCAGAGGATTCTGTGTATTTTGCTTGCCTTTTAAGCTTTGCCAAGAGCCTCAAAGAAGGAGACCAGCAGCTCTGTGCTGAAAGAAAAATGACATGTAGAGGAGGCTCTGAAGAGACAGGAAAAATGTGGCAGAGGATTTGAATTGTAGACAGTAAGTTTGTGATATATTTGAAAAAGGGCATAGACTTCAGAAGAACCTAGAAAAAAGACTGCATCCACCTTTATCAGTATTTTCTGCAGTAAATGTATTGAGGATACAATCAGGATGTTGTACATAAATCATATGACCAACACAATGGGTGAAACTGGAAACTGCAAAAGTTCAAATATTTTATATAATATTTTAACTGTTTCTTATGGCTTAAAATTAGTACCATGGAATAAAATTATCCTTTTATCTTCATTAGATTAACTCAGTTTATTGTACCTGATTCCAAGGGTCAAACTTTATTTACACAAATTTTACTCAAGGATGATTTCTTGGTGTCAGATTTATTCTCTTACAGATGTAATGAAAAAAATGGAAGTTTATCCCTACAGGAATTTTGGGGTTTTGTGTTACAGCCCATGTGGGGCATGAGACAAAATTGCAGTCACATGTTCTTATGTAGGTAAGTAGCCACACTGAAATAATTGCATCACAGAACCAGCTCTCAAGATTACACCCACCTTAAAGACACAGCCAAAAGGTTTTTACACACTCCTCAGCCCCATGTGTAGGTGTTGTTCATGGTAGCCTAATGCCTTGGCAGACAGAAAGGATGTGTACTCCCAAGGCATTATTCCTTTGCAGTACAGAGTATTTCCAGAGTGTGCATGGGGAAATTGAAAGAGTAAAGCACATTTTAGATTTGAGTCATGCATGCACAGACATTCCTCTGGGTGCAGGAGCTGTAGAGCCATCCTTGGCTTTTATTAATACCATCTCTCTCTGGCGTTAATATGGTCATCAGTAGTGGTTAGTTATTCATATACTTAGACTTGAATGATGCCTCCTGCACATTGAGGAGAGAAGATGGAAACTGTTACCATTTCCCTTGCATAAAATGCTCCTCCATAACTGAAGGGAGACATCATTTAGCCTGCAGTGCATAAAAGGAGTGGGTTAATGCATGAAATGTACTGGGTAGATAAAACCTCGACTCAAGTCTGATATCTTTTTTAATATGCATACAAAAATAATAACTTGGGGATTGAGCTTCTATTTTGTTTTTCCACTGCACAAAGAAAACAAAAGTACATCTGTTGCTAGTCTTTATCATTCATTTCTTTGCCATCTCAAATTAAGATTAATTGCTTGTGCTTGTCCCTTGAACAATAACACTGCGCAAATACATAAACTGGAATCTCCTTCTGACAAGTTTTAATTGTGGGATGAGTCAAGCTGGCATTTACCTAGGAAGTTCACACATGCAAAGACTCTAGTGTCAGACTGTCTATGCTGCATTATGAAAAAAAGGAAGTTGAATTTCACAACTGTAGTAAAGAAAAGGTGTGGCATTTGCAGTGAAAATCAAGCACCATTACAAAACTTCCTGGCAATACATGTAACAAAAGCATATTAGGTTCCCTTGCAAGGAATCAAAGAGAAGGTGGGCAGTGATGCTGGGAGGAACAGATGAATCCAGTTGATGAATACATGGCTGATATCACTGCCATAACTTTGGTTTCTTTGACAATGGCCTATACAGCACAAGGCTTGTTGACATCAAATGGGAGGCATCTCTCTCAAAGGGGAAAATGGATTCTAGCCGAAGAGGTTGCAGGGCTGATTTACATGACTTTAAATTAGGTGTGAAGGGGAAGGGGGGTGATAGTATGAGGCTTGTCTATGATGAGCTGTGGGGTATCTCATCAGGGTTAAAGGGACAGGGTGTTAGTAAGGGCCTTCAACCTGTAGCCCTAAGGCAGGCTGCAGACTCTGCACTGCAGTCAAAGTCTTATGGAGATGAACCAGCAGCTCCTGAGGCAGGTGAAGCCAACAGAGAAACAACTATGAGAAGCCTCAAGGGGTGTTCCCTTAAGAATGTGGCACAGCCAATAACCTAGCTGAAATGCCTCTACATGAATGCACACAGCATGAGCAACAAATGGGAGGAGTTAGACGCCATGGTGCTGCTGGAAAGCTATGATATAGTGACCATTACTGAAACCTGATGGAATAAATCCTATGAATGGGGTGTGTCTATTGAGGGCTACGAGCTGTTCAGAAGGGACAGGCAAGCAAGGAGGGGCAGAGATGTTGCATTCTGGTAAGGAATTGATGGAGAATGATGAGTTGTCCCTAAAGCCCTCCCTGGGGGCAGATGAAGAGAGAGTTGAGAGCTTGCGGGTGAGGGTTAAGGGGCAGGTCTAGATGAGGGACACTGTTGTGGGACTTTATTATGTTTCAGTAACATGCTAGTCTTCTATGATGACATGACTGGATGGATAGATGAGGGGAGGGCAGTGGATGTTGTTTACCTTGACTTCAGCAAGGCTTTCAACTTAGTCTCCCACCGCACCTTCATAGGTAGGTTTAGGACAGTGAGGAGGATTGAAAACTGGCTGAAAGACAGAGTGTGGAGGGTCATGGTCAGTGGCACAGAATCTAGTTGGAGGTCTGTAACAAGTGGAGTCCCCCAGGTGTCAGTACTGGGTCCAGTCCTCTTCAATACTTTCATCAATTACTTGGATGAAGGGATGGAGTGTACCCTCAGCAAGTTTGCTGATGATGTAAAAATCAGAAGGCTGTGCCGTCATACAGTGAGACCTGGACAGGCTGGAGAGTTGGGCAGAGAGGAATCTGATGAAATTCAACAAGGNACATAAGAAGTTCCACCTGAACATGAGGAGGAACTTCTTTCCTTAGAGGGTGGCAGAGCACTGGAACAGGCTGCCCAGAGAGGTGGTGGAGTCATTGTCTCTGGAGATGCTCAAAACCAGCCTGGACAAGTTCCTGTGCAACCTGCTCTAGGAGGACCTGCTCTGGCAGGGGGTTTGGACTAGATGATCTCCAGAAGTCCCTTCCAACCCCGTATCATTCTGAGATTCTGTGGTTCTATGATTTCTTTTACAGAAGACAGGGGAAAATATCCCAACCTGCTCTAGGAGGAGCTGCTTTGTCAGGGGTGTTGGACTAGATGATCTCCACAGGTTCCTTCCAACCCTGTATCATGCTGTGATTCTGTGATTCCCTAGCAAGGAAGGGAAGAGAAGTCTTTATCCAACTGGCATGTCAGGAACAATCCCCTGGGCCCATGTGTAATGGCAGGAGAGCAGAGAGGAGGTGGATGAAAATGAAGAATCAGTAAATTCACAAACTGGAAAGAGCAGAAAGCCCTGCTGTTTCCCTACAAGAGAGTCTGTTTGAAGTGGGTGTTTTCCCAGAGGTTTCAGCAGAATTTGGGAACCAGATTATATATGTGCGGTTCTATAACCAGGGCCATGATTAATGTTTAGAATGCTTTTTAATATGTGGGAGTATACTCTTTCAAAGCTGTAGAATGAATAAAGGAATGAATGAATGAATGAATGTGGTACTGAATGTCTGCTCCCAAGGACAGAATTTATATTGGTTTGTTAATACATACTTATGCATGGTACAAAAATACAAACCCCAAATTATTAAAGAATCTCTATTCATGCCTTTGAAGGTGTTCACCTTGCTACAACATAGACATTGAACAACAAAACCTCTGGGCAGCCCAAGAACTACGGTCAAGAAAAATATACAGAAGGGAATACCCATAGTATACTTGAAACTTGAGAAACACAGAATCATCATGGTTGGAAAGGAGATCTAAGATCATCGAGTCCAACCATAAAAGCATAAAAAACCTCTTCAATCTCGGCCACTAAAGTATGCCCTGAAATGCCACATCTACACGTTTCTTAAATACCTCCATGGATGGTGACTCAACCACCTCCCTGGGCAGGCTGTTCCAGTGCCTGTGACTCTTTCAGTAAAGTAATTCTTCCTAATATCTAATCTAAACCTCCCCTGATGCAATTTAGGATCATTTCCTCTGGTCTTGTCACTATTCACTTGGGAGAAGAGGCCCACAGCCTCTTCTCTACAACCTCCTTTCAGGGAGTTGTAGAGGGCAACGAGGTCTCCCCTCAGCCTCCTCTTCTCCAGACTAAACATGTCCAGCTTCCTCAGTGTCTCCTCAGATGACTTGTTCTCCAGAGCCCTCACCAGCTCTTCTGGACACGCTCCAGCACTTCAATGTCCTTCCTGTAGTAGTTAGTGGCCCAGAACTGAAACAGTACTCAAGGTGAGGCCTCACCAGTCCTGAGTACAGGGCACGATCACTTCCCTGCTGCTGCTGGCCACACTGTTCCTGATACAAGCTAGGATGCTGGTGGCCTTCTTGGCCACGTGGGCACACTGCTGGTTCATCTTAAGCCGACTGTCCACCAACACCCCCAGGTTCTTTTCTGCTGGGCAGCGTTCCGGCCACTCTTCCCCAAGCCTGTAGCGTTGCTTGGGACTGTTGTGATCGAAATGCAGGACCTGGCACTTGGCTCTATTGAACCTCATTCCATTGGTCTTGGCCCATCCATCCAACCTGTCCAGGTCCCCCTGTAGGACCTTCCTACCCTCAAGGTGATCAACACTCCCACCTAGTTTAGTGCTGTCTTCAAATTTACTGAGGGTGCACTCAATCCCCTTATCCAGATCATCAATAAAGATATTAAACAAGACTGGCTCCAAAACTGAGCCCTGGGAGACACCGCTGCTGACCAGCCACCAACAAGATTTCACCCAGCAAAGATCCAGAGAGTTGGATCTCCCAACTCTCTGGGCATGGCCATCCAGATAGTTTTTTATCCAATGAAGAATACACTTTTCTGTGCCATGATTTGCCAGCTTCTGCAGAAGAATGCTGTGGGAGACGGTGTCAAATCTCTTACCAAAGTAGACAATGTTCACAGCCTTCCCCTGATCCAGAAAGTAGGTCACTTGGTCACAGAAAGAGATCAGGTTGGTTAAGCAGGACCTCCCTTTCCTAAACCCATGCTGGCTGGCTGGCCCCGATCCCTTGTCTGCCCTGCACTTGCTGTGAGAGCAGTGGAGGATCGTCTCCATGATACTTCCTGGTACTGAGATCAGGCTGAAGAAGAGGAGGCAGAGTAGCATGTTCTGGTCTTGATGGAAGACCTATGTCTCTGACCTTCTTGTAGTCTCGAAGGTATTGTATGCACAATGTGATGCTTGATCTGTTAATTATTTGAAAGCCTAAAAGCTTTTATACAGTTGCATAAGTGACTGTTATTATTGGCAGAGAGTTTCTCCAGAGTTATAGCGGAAATGTAGAATTCACCCACTTATGATTTGCCTGGGAGACAAGTAATTGAGTTTAGACCTTCTGCTCATGTCTAACCTACTGGCTGAAAATGTACCTCAAATTAAACACATTTAAATTGTATTGGGTTCTTGCAAAGGTAGCAAAATTTATTCTGAACTTGACTTGATGGCATGAAGTAGAACAGATTTTTGCAATACCTTGATATTATGTAATGAATACACAGTACAACACAGACAATAAAGCAAATATTGAGTTCACTGTGCTCTACAAAATGACATTCAAGAGACCCAGGGAGACATCAGCATGGTGGGATAGGACAGGACTACACAGAAAGGACTTGTTTCGGAGTGGCTAAGGAAAGCCTGTAAGCCTATCCACTAAATTGAGATTGGATTCATAATTCTTTCTTTCCTGATCAGCAGAAACAGGAAAAAATCAGTAAGTAGGAAGTTCAGAGACTTATAACAAGTTCTGAGGTTATAACAGCAGGAACCTTAACTTTCCAGTAGAACTGAGGATCTGGTACTGCTTATATACTTAGCTGCAAGTCTGCAGAACATGACATGCATCTTGCTTTCCACAAAATGAAGAGAAGGTGGTGTTTTATTAATGGGAATGGGGCTGCTTTTGTTTCTTCCTGGCTTCTCCACTTGCTTGCTTTGTTTTTCAAAAACTTGGTGCAAGAATTGAGAGAGCAGAAGAGCAGCACTGATATAATTATAAAATACATATAGCAGAGAACAATAAAAGCAAATATATATTAAAAAACAGGGGAATGGTTGATACCCTACATATTTATAATTGAGAGCTGTTCAAAAAGGAATTACTTTTTTTCTCATTGTAAATTGTTCTAATCCCAAAGCTAAAATCTTCCTGGATTTCAGGAGCTAAGAAATCCATTAGCAAACGAAGGATAAAAATACCCGAAATTTCCAATAGGAAATAAAAGATAATAACAAGAACCCTCTGTT
The DNA here is from genome assembly GCA_013400555.1 of Jacana jacana. NCBI lineage: Eukaryota > Metazoa > Chordata > Aves > Charadriiformes > Jacanidae > Jacana > Jacana jacana. Next base: position 7,649 of record VZTM01032522.1, read on the forward strand.
GAAAATAAATGTTTGTCAAATGTAGAAAGGAAGAGTCCAACATATCTCTCTCCATGGATTTCTGAACTCTGATTTTTTGTGTAATGTTTTAACAATCCTTTAATGAAGTTTTGATGGGTTCATTTAAAGAAAATATTCACACAGTTCGTCTGGATTTTAATCCATGAACTAAAACCAATTTGATTTTGCAGCAAAAGTATCTGAAAGTGGATATGGTGTAGTTCTTTCATTGATACCATATTAGCTTTTGGAGCTGGTCCAGACTCACTGGAGGTTTACATGCAAACCTGACTCACTATGGGTCTTTCATTCATATCTGATCTGCTTCCAGTCTGATGTCAATGGAAGCACTGTATACTCTATGCTGCTGCTATCCAGCTTGGCCTCCCTCCAGAAATTTAATGTTTTTCTTCAGTTGCATCAGTGCCTCTGAGCAAAAAGCGAATGACATCCATATGTTTTAAGATTAAAGCCGAGTCAACATTTCAAGTGAAAAAATGTATGCATTTGTAGACCTACAGTAATATGCAGTATTATGGTGAAAGGGTAATTTTCTTGAAACAAAAATATTGGTCTCAAAGTTGCTATAGCCATTGTGTATGTCACATTTTCTTGAAAGAGATCAGCAGAAAGATACATGTAGATTTCCATGAGTTTCTTTTGGCAGGTAAATTTTGAACCACGTAGGTAGAAAATTTGGCAATAAATATGTCAATAAACTCTCGGTTAAGGCAAGCAAAAGAGCGGTTAACTCAGAAAGCTGATGAAGACAGCTAGGAGCCTATTGTTGCCTGTGAACACAGTACATGGGTGTTTTCTGAGGAGAAATTCATATTATTACAGTTGCATAATACAAGAAATGCAAATAGAACCCAAGCAATACAAGTCACTTGCATGCACAGTGAGACCATGGCTTTTTAAAGTAATTTATTGAAGAATTCTTCAAACTTTTCCACAAATTTTAGCATTAAACATCCTGCTCCAAGGGGTTTTATTTTACCCATACATACTCCTGTAAGGCCATGCTGCCCTGGCTGTGCCTGGGCATGTCTGGCACAGGGCATCATATAAGCTAACGTTCCCTCCAGCACACAGAGAATTGTGCTAGGCAACCAGTACTTCACCCATGGTGTGAAAATGTCACAGACGGGGGGAAAGTAGTTATAAATGCATTGTGGAGAGGGTAATTTAACTTGTAATCTGGTAGAGCCACATATTCATACCTTACTTCAGGCTAAGCAGGACCTTACTGGAGACACGGTGAGGGTAAGATCATCTGCATACAAAGCAACTTCAGTAATCAGCACTCAATTAATTTTGTCTTAAGTCTCATGTATACTAGTTTTATTCTTCCAAAATCATGAGGCCTTCCAAATATATTTTGCAATAAGTCATGAAGGAGCTAAAAGGCTAAAAAGGATTGTGTAGGGTTAATCCAAGAAGCTTTAAAAACGAATAATACTTTTGTGTTTTTTGTTTGTTTGTTTGTTTTTTGTTGTTGGTGTTGGTGGTGGTGATTTTTTTTTGTGGTGAGAGTGAGATGCTTGGTCCTTACCAGATTTCTGTAATTGTTAAAAACATTTTCTAAAGCTTTATCCATACATTATCAGGTAAAATGAGCTAAATCCTTAGATTTCTATGAGATCAAGGTGAATTCAGCTCCTGTTTCCTACGGAAATATAACAGACAGGTCTAAGCACCTCCTAGTTAGATTAAAAATTTAGCTCATTTGTGTCCCTTTACCAAAAATCTGGTTGCATTTGTTTGAACTGTTCATTAGTTTCCCCCAATCTTTATTCATGAAAGCACCACCAAACACCATATCCAGAGTGTCTGTAATGTACCAGACTGCTTTGTGATGGGTAATATGGAGTAAACAGTGCAGTGCTCTGCAAGGGTGATCACTTTGGAAATAGCTGAAGCAGTTCAGTATAGCTGCCTATGTGCTTCTTTACCCCAATACTTAGTTTCATCAAGGTTGAAGGATTGAAGCAAACACAGAGATTTGCCTCCTCTCCTCTATGGTGGGAAGAAGAGCCACAGTGTGCTGAACTGGGAAAAAACAAGAAAATGGCAGCTGCTACCACTGCTACAATAAGTCTCTGCCTTCTGGTCTGTCTGCAGGCGTGTTCAAGTGCACTTCACAGATATTTTTCATAGCTTTCTATAGCATTTTCTTACACTGCTGTGTAGATGTAGAAAAGCCACACAGGAGATTTTTTTTTATTGTTATTAAATCTAAACATAAAAAGAAAATTTCACAAATCTGTTGGTCTGGCTATTTCCCAGTCATATGTCATCTGAATTACATTACCACAATATTCCAGACGTTAAATTAAAGACAGTAGGAACAAGTATAGTTGACATCTGTGCAAAATTTAAAACTAAGGAATTTCCAGTGGTTTCTTTAATCCCAGCCAAATTATGGCTTTTACCACACTCTTCCGTCTATGATGCCAATTTTTTTTTCCCTCCCTCTCTCAGATACATTCACAAGATCACAACCGTGCAGCTGCAAGGCATCCTGTGTTGTTCCTGTGTGGGCTGGTCATGCCAGCAGTTGCACCAGGGATCATTTTTTCGTATCACCAGGAAAGTGCAGTGTCTGGAAGAGGTATTCTTTGGTGTGCCAGACTTAGCTTTCATACCTTCTTTTGCTCAACATAGGGAAGAAATGAGTTAGAGTTAAATTTCCTTGCAGGGAGTGTGTAGCACTGGAAGCTGGTATCCAGGGAGACTGAGCAGCCTGTGTTCTTGGGGGTTTTCAAGACTTGCCTTGGCACAGCCATGACTGACCTGAGCTAGTGCTACAGGCAGGGGCTTTGACTAGATGACCTCCAAGGTTCCCCTCAAGCAAACATTTTTAATAGTCACTGCTCTGTCACTGGGGAAATGGGCAATGGCCTTTGCCGGTGGCAGAACAATGATTGCTTAATTGTCACTATGACTTGTGATTATCTATCAGGTATCTATCCATCTATGCACAGTGAGATGGAGGAATTTCGCTTTTTCTCCTCTTAGGCTGAAAGATATTAATGGCTCCTAGTAAACGTGTCTATTGAACAGTGGTACTGAGATGTGATTGAAGTGCATGAGCAACCTTTCATTGAGGGCAACTAAGTCCCTTGGTGAGTAGTGGTAGTGGAGAAAGCCACAGCTCAAGGCAAAGCCTGCTGCAGTCAGACTAATTAGATGCTAAATCATATGCACACATTTATATGGGTGAAAAGGGAGAGAGAGAAACAATACAGCTACTTGGCTAAGGGTGGCATGCTCATGCCCTAAGCCAGTGGGGCAGGCAGAGGCTGCCTACTCTGGTGCTGCAGATTCCTCTCGACTCTTGCCCTTCAGTGCCAGCCACCATCTCTGAGGCTGCTTTGCTCATCATTCCTATGCCATGGGCTGGCCCACATGGGAGTGAATCAGGATGCCTTGTGACTCCCTGCATCCTCTTGCTTTCCTCTGTGTTTGTTCAGCTGTGGGTATATTTGGAAACACATTGGTGGTGTATGGGTTGCTTTGGCATTGCAGAAGGAAGAGTGGTAAAATCACTGTTTTCCACATTATCTGATTGATACCATTCTCCTTTCCTCTTAATAGAAACAAGCCACCATGGCTTTGAGTTTGCCTTAACTGCATAGGCCAGAAAAAAAAATGGAAACATGTTCCATTTTGGTTTGGTATATCTAAACATGAATCATATTTTTCTGTGGATTTTCTCAGGCAAAGGTAAATAAATTGTTGTGTATTGCTTCAAAAGAAACATCATTTCTCCACCTTCCATCAAGAACTATTTTGGTGTGGAAAAGCTGGGATTTTGCATGTTCTTTTCCCAAGGGGGAGAGAAGTAAAATAGCTTGAGAAAATATTGATGCTTTCTACCACAACGAAATGAATACTTTGCATAGAAAAATATCCAAATGGTAGTAGAAATGAACTTTTCATTTCCTGTTCTAAATATCAGTTCAATATATTTCACTTTTTTGTTGTATTTGGAGACTCAGGTACAGAAATGGAAGCTGGGAATATACTTTCCTGTTTGTAAAATGTGAAGCCATATACTGTATGTGGGCTTAGAAGAGATAGCTTAAAAAACTTGCATGTTGTAATGAGAGCAAGGGGGATCATGTGTTAATTTTATTTTTACAGAGCACCAATGACCCTTTGGTGTACCCCTCTGAGCTCAAGGTTGTTAAGGTCATACAATAATAGATAATTTGGGGGAGAGTAGGATCTTCTCATGTGTCTGGGAAGAGCTCTTTTTCTTATGGGTTTGTTACTCCTCAGGCACAAAAATTGCATTGGGAACTCAACTCTCCTTTTCAGGTTGCAAAGTAGAGTGCGTGATATGGTCTCAGGGACAAAGAGGTAACAACCACTCATGGAAGCCAAGCAGGCCATAAGGAGAACCCTGATGCATGGTGGCTGAACTACCATCCTCAAATCTTCACCGCCTACCCAGCCCCCAAAATATGTAAGTAAAACCAGCATGAGATACTGGTGCTCTGGCAACTACCACATTGACAGAGCAGGGTATATTGCATCCTGTCTGTCAGGCAGAATGTACCCATCAATCCTCTTGCTCTTAGTTTTGGAAGGAAGGCATCAGACCTTCCTCCTCCAGGGCTTCAAGTAAAATGTGGAATTTAAAGCATATATAAGCCTCAACCATGTCTATCTTTTCTTCGTAGATGCTGGCAACTGGTTTACAGTACTGTAAGGCAGAAATGTGAATTATGGCCATTTCCTGTAACACCTTCACTTTACAGTCCAAACCTCAACTTGAGTATCTGCACAGGCCAAATCAATTTTAATGAAGTGTTTGGGGAATCTCCTGTGAGTAAGTCTGTGCATATTCTCTCTAAGGAAAGAGAGAGGAGGGAATGATCTGTGAGGTTTTATTTTGATTTCCTTGTTCTTTTTCATTTACTTGCGATTAAATTATGATTTTGAAACAGCTACAAACAATGAGATTCAAATACAAAGTCCAACTGTTTTTTAACATCAGCCAGATATCTGATATCTCCTTGGCAATCTGGTATCCAGAAATCAATGAATAAATTGCCATCATCCAGTGAATAAAATAGTCATCTGAATAAGTACAGCACAGATGTGTCTTTTCACTTCACTAACACATACTGTACTCAGAATACCTTAAACATGATGCAATTTCAAGTTTCATAATATATGCTTTTTTTTGTGAAACAACATATGTCTTCAGTTGTTATTGTCTGAAGGTACTGCTATAAACTTGATGGCTATTATTACGTCTGTTGCTGTTGGCCAGTCATTCTAGAAAACATTTTTTCCCTGCTCCTAGAAAAGATCACTTTAATATAAATTAGCTCAATAAAAATATTTATTAGAACAACAGTCAACAATCTGCTCCTCCTAGCATGCATCTTGTACGGTATTAAGAGCAAAAGCACATATTACCATGTTACTAAAAAGAAAACTACTTAAATAAAAAGATTTATAAAAGAATAACAGTAAACAATCTGCTCAATCAGGCATCCTAACTACTTAGGTGTGTAATTATAGAAATGACACAATGTTTATGCAAGTGTCTTAAGAATAACAATAAAGCGCAATGTGTATTCTACCAAGGAAGATTTACTTAAATGAATATGCTACAAGCACAGCAGGGCTACTCACATGACAAGAAAGGAGTAAACAGGGAGAGGCATTCCCTAATGCACAGTCAAAAGGGCAGAAAGGCAAGGCTACAGAATATGAGGTTTCATTGGTGTCTGAAAGGTTAGTGTTCGTTCTAATTTTTCTTTTGCTGTGGTTCAAGTATTTATGCAGAAGCAGTGGGCAGTGTAAACTTAAAGCTGTGACAGTCAAGGCTCTCTACTGCGTATAAGAAGTTGAAAAGCTAGGAGGATGCCTGTTTGCATTTAGTGTTTGTGTGTGTCTCGCTTTTTCACTGTCTCTGTTCCACTTTCTGTATCTCATTTCCTCCTGGTCCAAGAAGGTAATCTATCCTCTATGTCTTACTTCTAGATATCTCTACTAATCACTCAACTTACAGAGAAAAGTCATCCTCTTTACATCAAATTCTTACTCTGTATAACCCTTTTTCTTCTCTAATCTTCCCACTCTGACAGGAAAGTGCCTTATGATGTCAGAATGAGCAGCTTCTGACTGGATGAGCAAAGGAGTATTTAAAAGGCAATTTTAAATGCACAAGTTCTGACCGCATAGTCATCACCAGCCTTAAAAAAGAAGGGAAAGGTCCCTCTGTAGCTTGACCTGCCATTTTCCTTCTGCAGCCTCTGAAATAATACAGAATAGAAAATACTGCTGATTTGAGGAGTGGCCTTCTGCATCTACTCTGTGCAAGAGTTCATGACAGAATAGTATCCATCCATGAGTGTCAGGTCCTCACCATTTGTAACCAGTCTGTTTTCTGTGGCTTTTCAGCAGATCTGAAACTGGCCAACTGCTCTAATATAATAGTCAAAATAATTTCTCATAGTATTTAAGTCACATTAGTAACCTGCTCCCAGTTCAATTACTTCCTGACACTTCTATGACCTCTTTAACCCTTCTGTCTGATTTGGTGCCTATAGTGTTTTCAAGATGCTGGTCGGTAGGACGCAGGAGAAACTGCACATCCCTCCAAGGCTTTGGTTGCATCCCACTCATAACTAACTCTACCTACTGCTAGACATTACCTTACACCCTTATCCTGGGATGGCCCAAGATGACCTCCTAGCAGTGCTAGTAAAACTGATTCGGATTCCCTCAAGGGTGCACAAAGTCTATGCCATAGGTGGAAGTGGAAGATGGGATCTAGGGTGAGAATCTAGGATGAAAGCTCTGAAGACCTGGGTTCAATGCGTCTTCTACAGTGGCATGATAAGACAAATGGGCAGCAGCAATTGGTGCTGTATTGAATGGTGTTTCTTTTCTTGTATAACCAGTTAGTGCCTTCCAGGTACTTCTCAAACTTGACCCATAGTGTTCTGCAGATTGTAACTGTTTTGAGGTTTTTTGGACAGAATTTTGGCTTTACCAAATTATGGTGGCAGACAGGAATATTTCTTATTCTGGCTTGAAGAATTTGCTGGCTGTGGTAGAGCCTCTAATCCCTAAGGAGTCAGGAAAGCAAGTCTGGTATAAAGGAAGAGGAGGGAAGCATAGTGTTGTTTTAACACTCATTTTGAAAAGTAAGGTTATTGTCATTTTTACCTGGGATAGTTACACTTAAATTGTTGCCTTTTCTCCTTAAATAAACATGCCTTACACCCCTAAAATTTCCGTGGGGGATCCTGGAAACATCAGCATAGTGTTTGCTTTAAGTTATACAAGGAATGTAATGCACCAGATTAAACAAAGGTAGCAAGAATGACTAGAAATATTTTTAAGTCCGTGTGGAACGGGATCACTTGGGCACTTGGTGTGAGCAACCACATGATCTGTGCCCTCTGCTCACTGAGCTCAGAAGGGGAAGATGACTCCAAACAGCTATTAACCAAAGAAGAGCTACAAAGCTGTAAGTGCAAATTCATGTTGCAAAGGACAAGATAAGCAGCTACGGGTGGGCACTGTTTCAAAAACCAGTAATGAATTAAGGCATTCCTGTACTGTTACAGGGCTGGGTGCACTCCAAAAATTAATGAGATCCAGCAAATCAGCAGCTGGTTTGACATTCAGTGACGCTCCCCCTACCAGCAAAGGTATTCCAAAAAACAACAGAGTATGTATCACACTTTAAGACCCTTGGTTTCAGGGTGGTAAATGTGACATCTTGATTGTACAGTCATACTGCTTCTGTTGCTGGGCCACTTGCTCTGGGGCCATGATTTTCTCCAAAGCAGGCTTGACACAGGGTGTGGATCCCCAGGCTTTGATCAGGGGAGAAACGCTTTCAAAACCAGCTGTTTTTACATTCAGGAGCTAGATATGAACAGTACAGAGGTCTGCATGAAGGTGCTAATCTAGCTGGGGTGCTCAGTTAGTATTGGGGTGGTGCAACCCTGCAGCATTGGTAAAGACAGCTCCCCCTGTGTTGTGGTGCTCTGGGAGCCCCGGATCCTCAACCTCCATCAGGCCAAGCTGTGAGTCCTCCCAAGTGAACTGTGGGAAAGTAAAATGCCTTTTGGGGCACTTAAGGAGACTCTGGAAAAATGTTGGAGGGCTGTCAGCACTTGCATGATTTAGCCTAAATTCTCTCTGCAGAGCAAATGTTCACAGTCTGAGGGGAAATCTCGCCTGTAGCTGTGTGCAAGCCAACAAACCTAGTCTGAAAGGACCAAATTAACCTTGGATAAGAGTTTTTTGCGCATGGATGGTTAGTGGATTAAAGGAGAAGTCTAAGTGAAAGCCCAAGCCAAGTGAGGGGGAGGAGTAGCTCTGGTCATGCATCTGCTCAGCCTTACACCTCTCCCCTCCTGCCCTGTCCTGCTGGCCTCAGGACCACAGGGCTGCAAGTGGCCTTGGGGCCACCCAGCCTACCCTTCTCGTATGCCTTTCAGGGCTGCTGGCAAAGTTCCACACAAAACTTGGGCTCATGTTTTCAAATTTATTTACTGAGAGCTGGTAACCTCTTTTTGTGTGGTTTTTTTTTTTTTTTTTTTTAAGTTCCACCCACTCTCACTCGAAGGCAAATAAGGGACCTCCTTGTGCTCCCTGGCATGTGGCCACCTTGGCTTCACCGTGCCAGGTACCTGCTCCAGGCACAAATACCCAGCTGCGTTTGGAGACCAAATTGGGGGAAAAGGGTGACACTGCATCTAGGCAGGATGTTTGGTATGAGAAGTGGATCTTGTGTGTGATCACCCTACCACACCTCGTTTTAAAAAACGTAGTACCTTGGGAAGTGAATATTGGGTGTTACTTTTGGTAGGGAGAAAAAAATACCTCTCTAATTTGATCTTTTTTTAATGGGTTCAGTTTTTTTCACCCCTTACATGGGAACTGGCTGGCCACACCAGAAAGTTACGTGTCATCAAGAGGAGTACAAGCAATTACTTCATCTTTTCCAGGGGAAAAAAAAAACCTTGCATCCGTCAGGCCCCAGCTCCAGCAGGGATGGCAGTACCAGGCCCCAGCTCCAGCAGGGAAGGCAGTACTGGGAGTTCATGTGTGCAGTAACTCTTTTTGGACATCGCTAGCTTTCAGTGAGCAACGCAACTAGCATGGGACCCACATCACTGCCTATGGCCTGGGTGGTACATTCCAGCTATACCACACTCACTGCAGGGAGAACAAAGATGGTTTATGGCAGCTGGAGGCATTTGCAGGACATAGAGCATCTGCTGTGCATTGGCTCCATGCTGATACAGGGTCAGCGATTGCCTGACAGGTTGAGATAAGACGATTCCTTGTCAAGATGCTTCCAGGCTACTGAGAATGTAAAATCAAAGGCCATCTAGAAATACTGCTCAGCGCTGTTAGTGTCTTGGAAAACACCACACACAGAAAAAGGACAACAGCCAGCATGCATATTCACAGGAAGTACAGGCAGGACAGGTAGAACTTTAAGTATCAAAATAACCTTGAAGCCAATTCTTTCAGGGTTCCTTTTGTGTACCTAGGGAAAAGAGGGAGTAGCTGGCTAGCTGTTGTACTGCTCTCTCTCCTGCAGTGCCAGAATGGTGTTCTTGCAGTCAAAGTCATACAGTAACTGCCTCAGATGTCTTTTAAGTTGAAATTTGGGTCCAGCCTGACCCCAATGAGCAAAGATCAGGGAATCACAAAGATGCTTATGACCATTTTTTGATTCGCTGAATTTACTGGAGACTAAATGGATTAGACCAGGATCTCCAGTCTGCCCTGATTATTATGCTAAAATATTTTACTGTAGCTTTACAGATGGTAAACTTGACAAAATATCTACCCCATTATATTTAAGTTTTAAGTTATCATTAAAAGAAAACCTGTTATTTGCCATACTATAGAACTAAAGCAATACAAAGACATTTACAGCAATTACATTGATCTCATATACCAAGCAGCAACATGAAATGGATATAAAAATACATATATTTATGGTTTTTAGCCAGCAGCTGGAGTTAATAATAACTGAAATTTGGACTTAATTGTAACTGAAGCTGAGACTATTCATTTTTATGTTTAGGAGAAACCCCCTGAGGTTTCTGTGACCAGGATTTTATAGCCAGCATCAAGAAAATTCACCACTGCTGGAAACATTCTTATTCCTATCAAGTCAGTTGGAGAAGAAGAAAATAATCACCTTGCAGTAACATTCCAAGATAAACCCAAAAAGTAGGATTACATTAGTCATGGTAGATCATCTCTCTCCTAACTCCTATATACTGTAGATAGTAGGAATCACCGGCAAGATTTTAAATATGCAGAAGAAGAAAGCAGTCCCTTTGTTTTTCATTACCTGTCTAGAGTTGCAACTAGCATCAAACAGATCCAGAAAATGGATGAACTAACTCCTGAGAGCTGGAATTTTACTAGCCGGGGGTTGAGCTGGCTAGGACACAGCTTTACCATCCCAGCGGCTGTGCCATCATTCTTCTTCTCAGGTGGAAGTGGTTTCTGTAGTTGGACTCTTCCACTCCCCCTTTGGCAAAAATTACACACTGGATAAGAGAGATTATACAGGTTAAAACTCAGTGGAAAATACTCTTGTGAAGCATTTTGATTTCGATGAAAAAGCATTCTTTTCCTTCACAAGAGGAAAACATGACCCCCACCCTGTAGCAGCTCTATTTTGCATGCAAGCTAACACAATTCCCCCCAACAATAGCTCTATTTTGTATGCAAGCATACACACATTTCCCTTTGTTAGTGTTTGTAGAGTTCTCTGAGTAGGAAATTGTCTTTGGTGCTATGCATTAGAGCAGCTTGGCAGCAGCTTATTTGCCTGGTACCGTATGTGCCCCAGCAGGCCCTGAGACACTGTGCTGTTGTGAAGAAGCACTTCTCTTTGTTGCCTCTATGCCTCGTAATTTCTTTGTATGTGCAAGAAGGATTCTAAACTATGCTTTAATCCACACTTTTAAGCAGATGTGGTCTCAGCCATCCTATGTAACAAGAACAATTAGTCTGACCTGCTATATAAATTTGTCCCTACCTCTTCAGCTGCCATCCTTTAGGCAGTTTTTATCTTAAATAGAGGAGGGACAAAAGCCAAGCACCAAAACTGAAAACATAGTATTAATACATGTGAACGAATGATAATATGCTTCTGTAGCCCAGATACTCTGCTTTTTCACTATTTCCATTGCCAGAAAGAGATGTCTCACAAATGTTTGTCATTGGAAAGAGTGCACAAAATGGAGGAACATAGATGGGTGTCTCGGTAGGTAGGTAGACAGACAGCTACCTAAAGGAAAGGACAGAAGAGGCAAATAGGGAAAGCTTTTGTTTGAATTGCAGTGAACATTTCTAGAGACTTTAACAATGGAGTCAAAAGACCTTGTGTCTAGCAGGTAATTGTAGTCTGCCAAGGTCTGATGATGGAGAAGCAAACAAAAACATCATTCATAAAACATGTCCACAGTACATGTACTACAACCAACTGGGTCAGCTGGCAGTATAGGAAGAACCAGATGACAAGACCTGAGAAGTCAGAGCAGCTGTGCTCTAGCCCTGATTACTATTTATTATTTATTCACTTTTTTCTGCTTAAGCTGGGACATGCAGACCAGCACAAACTTCCCTTGCTTTTTAGAGTATGTTTGAAGAGACAAAATGGGTGTCTGTCAGTGTGTTTACCTCATGTGAGAGCACTTACCATAATTAACAAGAGAATGTGTGTCAGGGCAGGACTTGTAGCATTTGCTGAATTCAGAGCCATCTAAAGCATGGGCTCACATGAAAGGGCATGTAGCCCAGCATCCTACAAAGCATGGGGCATATTGTGAACATGTCCATTTTGCTTCCCTACAGCCATCCCTGAGGGTAAGTCCCCTGAAGCCAGCCTTGCTAACTGTCATGCTGCCAGGAGGCAAACTTAAACATGCAACAGAATAACCTGCATCAACAATAGGACTTCCTTTGCCTATCAACTACTGTACTAAGATTTCTGACTGCATAAAGATGGATTTCTTCTCATGCTGCCAGCCAACACTGTTTTTTTGGCAAGAAGTCATTATTTTCTTTCTGTCTGTCCTGCAAATGGCATTATGTGAGCCGCCTCTGAAGAAAAAAAGCGTGTAGCTGCAGTTAGCTTGGGAATAAATATGCTCTGGAGTACAAAATCCTGGGCTCTGCACTAACCACAGCAACATGGCTTCTGTTTTGGAGCTGTCTCACATCTGTCCAAAAGAAGCACAGGCATCTGGAGTTCACATCTGCCTGGAAAAATACCACGTAGACATACCCAAATGTGTGCTGGTAAGTCTTTTAAGCGTAGACAAAGCCCATGAGAAATATAATGGAGTACATTTCATGCTAACCTTGGCTTAGAGAAGTTTGGTGTTGATTTTTTACCTAGCTATGAAGCTAAGGATTTAGGTCTGTCATCTTGCTCAGGAATGGGAGTTTTGACGCTGAAAGATGGATATAAATGGTGCATTCAGAATAGATTTGTGTCAGTCACACTGTATGTTTAAAGGGGGGAAGAAATGCCGATTTCCTGAATTTGCCATCATTGTGTGTGGCTATTTCTCAAGATAAGACAGGCCTGGGTTGAATTCCCAGGTCTTTGATAGGCTACCTTTTAATTTATTCAGCATTTTTTCACAGATTAATTTACTTAAATGGCAGTGCCAGACTAGCAGCTCTATTGTAGAGGGAGAGCTGCTCCATGGAGTCTGAAGGTCTGTACCTTAACCAGCCATGCAAGTTATATGTTCACAACTGCAATTTGTGGCAAAACCCAACACTGCTGAGAATCGATGACACAGTAAAGATTTTGCTACAGGCTTAGTTGCCCAATAGTCTGGCCTCAGCATCACCCAGGAAGAATTTCTTTCACTTTTCTTACTCCAACTTCAGTTTCTTCTATTTGTGTTTAAGTTTCCCTCTCTGTGAGTGAAGCAGAAACAGTAGTCTGGGACTGGGAAGGAGATAGTGCAAGTATTTCAGCCATTAATTACTGCCATTCTTTTGCTGGGCTTCATTTTTTTGTGCAGCTTTGACTCAGTGTTGATGTCCCTGACAAAGTAAATGATGATACTGAGCACTGTCTTTTCAATTTTGTCTACTTCTAAATGAATTCTAGTTTTATTTCTCAGCAAAATGCAGGCCCTACATCTAGTTTACTTATGATTTATATTCTGTTCAAAGATATAAGCCTTCATGAAGCCATCTAGCTAATAATTAATAAAGCTCATTTTAAGTCATTAATCTATTGTTCTGCATGATTTTTCCAGAACACATTCAAGATGTTTGATGCAATGTTTATTCTCAGCCCTTTTAATGCCAGTCTTCTCTACAACTGGCTGACTTTATTTTCCATTTGCATCACCTGCAAATGATTGTCTATACAAGCTTAATGGTTTACAGTAACCCTTCAAAAATTAGACACTTGAGGTGAACCCATTTAAGATATTTTTTTTACAAAAGTCTAGTATTCCATCCTAGCACCATAGCATATTTTCTGAACAGAAAGCCAAGTGCTTTAAATGTATCAGCTTTATGATAACCCAAACCCATTTACTGTGGTATTGAGGACTGACACACAAATGACCCTGGGCCTCAGTACATGGAAATTACTTGTAATTATTCTATATTTTCCAACCCTCAACCTGTTCATCTCATAGCTCTTTGGTAGAGACTCCTTTGAGCTGGCTCTAGCATTATCAGGGGAAATTCTGAGATCTCTGTTGGAGCTCTCCAATTTGCAGCTTAGTAGCTGACCCATTTTTGTTTAGGGCAATGTGTCTTTGGTTATAAAATCATCATTCTTTATAAGCTGCTTGCAAGGGGACAAATGGATGTATTTTTTACTCTATGTGACATTTTTAAACTGATAGACAGACAGTATTTGCCCAGTGATTTTTAATCTCCATTTCATGAAAAATTAAGGTCTTTGGCCTAGGGTTTCAATTTGATTTATATTCACAATTTCGCTCAACATGTTTCAGCCTAGCTGATATCAAAACATGAACATTAGTTTTAATCATTACCAAAGGTTTCCATGTGATTTAATAGTGAGAGAGGATGTTCATTTTCCTCATCATTTTTTAATTTCACATAAACTAAATATCAAATTCACTAACTTTCATCCAAAATCAATTACTTTGAAAACTTGTAGGAAAGGAGACCTTGAAAGAATATCCTACCATAATTTCTGTCACTCTATCCAATCTTGGTGCTGACTCTCATTATTTGGAATCATTACTGTACCTTAAAAGTAGCAACTTTGTGCAGTAAAATGGCACTGCACTGCTCAATCTATCTGCTAGGTAGGAGTCCTCTGAATTCTACGGCTTATTCTACTGAAGTTTTTTTTGTTGTTGTTTATTAGCACTGGTGAGTCAATAGAGCTGTGAAAGTATGAATATTTCTCTCTTCCAACTCATCAGAAAATAATGCTTTTTCTCTTCTGAGGCCAGGATCTTTAAGAGTGGACAGAATATAAATCAGAACTGAAAAGGATTTGATTTCCACTTGCCAAGGGGAGGTTCCCATCTGTGCTCACTAAAGAGTATGGGGATTTTTGCTATTGACTCTCTTGAGAAAATGGTCAGACCTTAATTTAAGGGGGGAGAGAGTACTTAGCAGTTTTGTATTGTTATCTAAAACAAAAATGCTTCAGCTAAATAGGAATAGGCTTCTGCCCATCTGAAGAGGCTACTTAGTAACAAAATGATTCTCTCGGTTTTGCATAGGTGTAAACCCCTAGAAATTAGGTGGTCTTGCCCACCACAGCAGGAAGTCTACAGAGATTAAGGAGGTGCTTCAGTATCTATTATACCCCATGGAAACCAAATCTAACTTGTCCAGGCCTTATTTTGCTAAGAAAAGAATATTCAAAACTTTGCCAGGTCATCAAGGCTGTGCTTATTCCTACCACCAGCCTGAGGAATCTCCTGGCAAAGAGCAAACCAAACAGAACCTCACCATTTTTTGCCACCAATCTACAAAGAAGATATGTTTTAAAGCAGTTATGAAGAATAGACCGTATTCATAACATCCAACTCAGTCTAAGAGCTCACAAAGGAATCTTTCTAGTTGGTAGATAAATGTGTATGCACAGAGTTCCCTATTCCACCTAGTCCCAACAAATCTTCTCAAGAATATCGGTATCTGTCTTATCAAAGTTAAATGTCCTATCTAGGAGTACGCTGGTATGGGAAATTATCAGCTGGTTTTAGGGTAACCAGGGTCTTCACTCACTAACCAGACTTCCAGAGGACATCTCTTGTGTTTCTCATACATATCTTTGGTTTCAGAGCCTCTGCTGGGCAAGACGGACTGAAATGTTCATTTGTATACAAGTATAACACATATGTACATTTTTATCATCCAGTCTTTTAAGACTATCCCCCTTCAAATTGCTCATAATTTTGTAAGAACTTGAAGTTCTAGTTTTCAGTGAAAACATCTGTTTGATCATGCAATGTAACTTGCAGCTCAGCTGCTGACAGGGGATGTGAAGGTGCATGAAATCTCTTTATCACTACAGGAAGATTTGTGGAGTTACTACCTTGACATTTTAAAGAGCAGATAGTTTTCTCTTGCTTTGGTCACTACTTTCTGAGCTAAGCTATTGAAATTCAATGGAGTTTTGTTACTTGAACCCGCTGAGGATGCTGTCTTCTATTTGCTCTTACAGCTCCTGAAGGATGAGTGATTCAAATTCCCTTGGGATTGCTCTTTTATCTTTGCAGTCAAAAATGTCTCTATTTTTTCTCCTGCTTTTCCCAGAGCAACACTAGAGCTGCGTGCTAATGTGTGCTGCAAAAATGTGTTTCAATAAAGTAGATTGTAACTATCCATTTGTATAACTTTGATTCACTTCAGCTCCAGTTCCAACATCTTTAACTGCATTTTCTAGTAATATTCATAGGAACTTGTTTGCAAAGATGTAAGCTGATATTGCAAACTGGAAGTTTCTTTTATATTCATACAAAAATAAGACAAATAACTGTCAAGTTCTGAAGCAATAGCTATGGGGCAGCAGCTATAGTATGTTAAATCACACAGCAAGAACAGCAAATTTCCACAGTGAACAGTCCCACATATATACAGACTGTAGATTGCTCAGAAAAGCTGTTAATCAGAAAATGAACATATCTACAAAAATATAGTTTGTAATCACATAAAGATATGAGGGGTTATATCTGTAGAGGACTCATTTGCTGTAATATAGAGGCAGCTGGAGCAGAGACACTGTATGGAACAGATATGTTAAACACCTTGTCTTTAAGTCTTTATTGAACACCACATGGTACCAGGAATAAAAATAGCTTAAGTAAATGAATGGAAAACTTTAAATCTCTTTTAGAGCCAAAACTGTCCAGAAATGTGGAAGACAGCTGAAGGAAATTCAGTAGGCACTTTGCTCTGTGTTTGTAAGCAAGCAATGCCAATAGAAATGAAGACATTCAGAAGGTAGCCTTGTTTTTGACAGCAGCTGGTTCTGAGAAGCTTGTGGCAGTTAATAATCTCCTGTTAAGTAGAGCAGAGGCTAACTGTGAAGTGGTTGTACAGAAATGTGAGGAACCCTGAATTCCATGTAAAAATGAAACATGTGTATTATACTGGCTCAGAGTAAGTAGTGTCTTGCAATGTTGAGGGCTAAATAAAATGATACTGGGTCCTAATAGGAGCTGGGAAGAAAATTCAGAAAGACTACAGGAAAATGCATAATGAAGCTGAACAAAGCTCTTATAAGGTGCTGGTTAACACATGTTAGTGAGAAGGAAATCACTTGGCACAGTCTACATTGTGAACTCCGCCGGTCTTTGACACTGCAGACTTGATTTGGTATACAAAAATGTCACCAAAATCCCAAGTCCTTAAGGTAAAAAAGGATGCAGAGCTCTATCTTGCATCAAAACAAGAACAGCATAGCAGCTTGCATAATTTGAACAACGACCACTTAAAAAGATGGTGTAAAGAAAAAGAAATATATATCCAAAAAAGGAATGGGTTGCACCATGTTTTTAATTGATGGCATATGTCCCCAGAGTGTGGCCAGCGCGGGCAAAGGATGACGTCTCTAGCTCAGATGAACCCCACATAGCAGCAACAGATAATAGTCTGCCAAAATATGAAGACTGTCAACCTGAAAGTAAATATGACAGCTATTATTTCAAAGCTACATGATGACACATAAACCACTGTTCCCAGAAACTCTATTAAAAGAGCTTAAAGGAAAGCCTCAAAAATACAAGATAAACTGATGAAGTGTTATTTACACATCAGCTACAGAAATATTTGAGGCAAAGCCACAGTTAAACAGCAACAAGGGTATGAATGCTACCTTTTGAGTTACAAGAATGCCAGGTCTTTTATCTTATCCAGAAGTATAATCCTGAAGTGACAGAAGCCAAAATAAACAAGGATATCTTTAGAATATCTTAGAAGGGTGTGCTTTTGCTCCTGCTGGACTAATACAGAGCTGACAGTGAGCTCTCATTTCTATAGGAGTACTGTGTGAATTATCCTGCTGCACTTTGAGATTGTCACACCAGAGAGATGCATGTGGTACAATGTGGCACCATCAAAACAAATGGCCTGCAGCTTCTTGATGTTACTCTTTATGTATCAGAGGAGACATACAAGTTCAGGTGTCAGTAACATCACGAATTAACTGGACACAGTGGTTAAGATAGTTTAGCAGGCAGGCTGGAAGTTCCTGGGATCTCATATTACATGAACACTGCTCAATCGTCATTCACAGGCTGCTCTGGGGAATATCTACGTGGCAACTGGGCTGCTCAGAGACATGTGCTTGACACTGCCTGGGCAATACCTCCTGCACAGGGGAAACAAGGAACAAAACAGCCATTGCCAAGGTCCTTGCTGCAGAGTAGTGACTGAACAGCGCAGGGAGCTTGAAGTCCTACAAGTAACTCTATTCTTCTAATCAGTATTTTTCTGTAGCCAGAGCTGTGATTTTAGAAAGACAATCTCTTATACAATGAAGCAGAGCAGTGACTAAAGTTCCTCTGTCTGACTTGGACAGTTAAGCTAATGGGAAGAAGTCCACCTTTTTCTTTGTGTGTCCAGTATGAAATACTGTAGTGAAAATACATTGGAAATTTTGTGTCTTCATCAAAAACTGGAAAGCAGAAGACCAACTTTCTTTTTTCAGTCATGAGTTTTGGTTTTCCGCCCTTTTGAAAAAAGACAGTTCTTTTTGGCTACAAAAGTATTGCGAGAGAAATCATTAGCAGAGTTTTCCAACTAGCTCAAATGTCATTCTTCAAGCAGCTCTACCTTTTTCAGGTTTCTTCTGAAGGTGGTGTTAGACTAGGCAATTTGTAAAATTTGGAAGCTGTTATCATTTCTCATAGAAATTGCACTGAGACATTGTATTTGTCCAACAGATCCATTTCCTTTTTTAATTAGGACTGATGTTCAAGTTGCACCCTAGTATTGAATCAGTCTCCAGCCAGCTCTGAACTTTTTGCAGTTGATTACAATGATTGCAATTCTTTGGTTGGGTCATCCAGCATAACTTCCCTGCTTTAAAGACAGTGGGAGTAGTTGGTTCAGAGCAGACAGCTGAGTGGATGTTTAGCAAAAATTACATCTAATGCAACAGGATGATCAACGTCATTCTCTTTTAAAGACATGTCCTCTGGAAGGTGCTGTTCAGCAGAGCGCAGATGATATGCTCTGGATAGCATAAAAGGCTTTAAGAAATGGCTGAAAAGAGCATGCACTTTGAGTTACATCCAAACACAGCCTTTCTATTCATAACCACAAAAATAAAAAAGCCCCAAATTGCTTCCAGGGCTTAATTTCACATCACTACCAAACGTGCAGGGTATGACGTATTGAGCTAGTTCAGCTATACGTTACTTGGGAGTTTACAAAACCTGTATTCTGTCAGCCACTGCTGCTGCTGCTTGGTTTCCAGATCAATGTGAAGATGTTTTGATGAGTGAATGGCAAATGACCTGTGATGTATATGTCTGAGAAAACCTTTCTCAGTTAATGATAAACTATTTGCAGCTGCACCATGAAGGAGCTAAAGTCCCACCATTGTAAGAGGGAAGAGGTAGCTGTCAGGTTGCTCACACTTGGGACCCCACAGTTTTTTTAAGTCTTTTCTTCCCTAAATTGGTAATAGCCTCATGTCTTTAGCTTTCCCTTTGAAGTCCCACCTAATTTCGCTACTGAGAGGAGAAAGGTATGGTGTATATTGACACTGAGGAGGATGAGGTGGGTGGCTAGCACCAAATACAGTGGCCACACTGTGACCAGATACTGATTTTGCCTTCAGAAGAAGTGTGAAAAAAAATTTATTGTATATTGCTAGCAATTTTTCTTGTACAAAACAGAGGTCATACTTGACTGTAAAAGACAAAGATTTGGGCATAATAATTTAGTAACATAACTGAATGTTAGGATCAGGTATTTAATCACATAGGAGTAGCTGCATACCTCATTGACTGTGAAAATGCTCCCTGCATGCTTTTTGGAGTGTATCACATATTGCAAAGCATATATTATCCTGTAAATATTAATGGTAAGTAATTTAAGATCAGTAGTTGCCTTCTTTCAGAACAACTCAGATGTGATGGTTATGTTTCTGCCTTGTTGGACTTGCTCTTTCGGAGTCATTTAGTTAGATTAGAAAATTCTCGAACAAATATAGTTCACTTTGTTCATTTTGATATACTCTCACAGAAGTCATTAATTGCCCAATGAGCCCAATGAACAATTAATGGTTTCTGTGGATAATACATCAAAGTGGTTATATATGAAACTTCTAAGTGGAAGTATAACATCTAAAGGATATCCATAGGAGTCAGGTGGTCTGATTTCTATCCAGCTCTTCCACTGACTTGAAGTAAATGTAAGACTTATGGCCCTGAAGCCCAGGTCTAGCAGAGGGCTGCAGAGCATTGCCTCTCAACATAAACAACCTGAGGAGCTGCATATAGCATGCTAATAGGATGGATGAACGGGAAGCCTGAAATATGAACAGTTTTGGGGACCTAAGTGGTTTATTTTGTACTTTTCTCATGTCCCTTGGGTTTCAAGAAGTGAAACAAAAAAAAAACCCTCAGAGAGCTAAAGGAAAGTTCTTCTGGTTGCATAAGGTTAGGAGATAGTATAAAAGCTGAGATGTATCATGGTCCTGCAGTCCAGGATTTGTGTCAAGAATGGAAGAGCCAGCTGCCAGCAGGTATGCAATGCTTCCCCAGGAACATGCCCAAACTACCAATTTGGGTGCTGTAGGCCATGCACTAGTGTTTCATGAAGTGGGACTAGAAAGGGGGACGCCTCCACTACAAGCTCGCTGCCTGAAGTGGGGCACGATCCTCCCTTTCCTCCTTTTCATTCCCATGAATCTTAAGATATTCAGCAGAGGGCATCTTGGCTTTGGTAAGAGGGCAGTGTTCCTACCCAAATGAAGTCGTAGCTTGCTCTCACAGGGAGGCTTTGGCTTTCTCAGGTCAAGGAGGGAGCTGCATCCAGAGCTCCTGCTTCCTCACTGAACTTTCCGAACACCAGCAATCAGTGTGTTGGAGACAGGCAGAGGAGCCATGCCATTTTGACTATGTCATTAACTACATAGCCACTAGTAACAATTTCCCATCATAGTGAATTTTTAAGGGATGTGGAGGAAGAAAGGTATAACCTTGGGTCTCTGCTGGCACTTGGACCAGAGTGAGGTGCTGTGGCAAGAACAGCATTCTCTCAGGGGCTGCTTGAGGTGTCTTGAGCACATTTAAGCAAAGAAATACAGTTTGGGGATTCACAGCATTAGATAACGACTGAGCAAGAGTATTTAGGACCCTGCTTTTCAGTCACTTTTGCAATACTTATGTCCCTTCCTGCATTCAAATCTTAATCTTGGTTACTCAGTTTTGCCATCTGTTGGAATGGAATAACAATTCCTTTATATATAGGCTTTATATGAAGAAATGTATGGAGTTTAATATATAATCTTTTAATTTGGTTTAATTAATTCAGAAGGAATGATATACACAGAATATATGTTATTCTGATGTAAAATTGACAGTAGATGTTTCGCCACAAACAAAGTAGTTACAAATATGTTACCCTTCTTTTTATCAGCCAATATTTCAATTAACATTTGTCTAATTCTTCTTTTCTACTTCTTTTCTATTTTTATCAACAGCTACTTGATTGTCACAAACAAAAGGTCTGATTTTTTTTCCTCCATCAGGTTTCAGTGAACATATACTGCTATGCTTCCACTGAAATATGTAGGTGTAAGTCATGCTAAGACCAGAAAACACAGTGAAGAATAAGGCACAATATTAAAAAAATATCCATTCATTCATTCAGATACAAATAAGTAATTCATTGCTTTCATATACTGAATGTCACAAAATTCTGGAATGATAGAATATCTTAGTTGTTTATGGTTGAGTAACTTTTTTTTTTTTTTTTAATTTTAAACTGTAACGGTGTAGATTGATTCTACAGAAATTTGGATATGGAAATAACTTTACACACAAGTAATCTTGTTTAGTTCAAACAAAACTAGCAAATTCATAATGTTACCTTAGTGCATACTTAGCAGGAGTTTGTTTTCACTTGTATATGGAACAAGTGTTGTCCTTCATTAAAAGAAGAAAATATGCACACATGCATATATGAAAAGAGATAAGAAAAGGAAAAATACACAAGCTGACAGCAAAATCCCTGGCTGGCCTTCAGTTTACTGAAATAATGTTTGTTTAATACATGTTAAACAAAAAAGCCAAACCATGTTATCTTAAAGTTGGCTGTTTGCCAAATGAGACACAGTTTGTCCTCCTCTGCTTTTAATTCTGAGCTTGACAACCTGAAAAACATATCTCCAAAATCAGATTATCGTCTCTAAAAGTTAAATATTGTCTATGTGTATTAAAGGATAAATATGCCTTCGATACAGAAGGTGTGATAAGTAGGACTACCAATAACTTCTTTTCTTGGCTGCTGTCCCACCAAATGAGTCATATTTAGTCAAGATATTGCCCTTATTATATGCCTGGGGTCAGTATCCTGGAGATTCAGTGGTTACTAATGGTTACTTGGACAGAGAAATGAAGAGGGAAAGCAGAAAAAACCCATACATATATGGTGTATTTTCTAAGTCCTGCTGTGATAGTGAAAGCTGAAGACACTCCTCCCTCCCTCAAATATCCGTCTTGTGGGGGCTGCAAAACGCACTTTTTTATGGACTCAAAAAAAGAGAGTGATCTTAACGCCCTTTCTGAGCACTCTTTGAAAATACTGTGGCAGCAATGCAGGAAAAAAAATATTCTTATTTAGTTCCAGTGTCTGTGAAATAACAGGTTGGGAACAATATATCATAGATGGTCTCCAGCTCAGTTCTCCAACGTCCGGCTGAATGACCCATGCTGTAAACAAGAGCATTAAAGCATGTAGCAAATATAAGGACAAATTCTAGATAGAGCTGAATTTCAACAATCAGCCTAATCATATCAGATTAATTTTTCTGTAGTTCATGTAATTGTCTCTTTTCCAAAAGTCTGCTCATGCATCTGTCCGGAATTCTAATCATACTGTCATTTCATGTCACTCTCATTTGATCTAATACCCAAAAGTTTTATTCATGGCTAAAGGTCTAAGTGAAATGGCCACTTAACCAAATGCCTACATTTCAGCAGCTTCACCCAATGACCAGTTTGACAGAATGACTGTGAAAGGAATTAGAGCTAGTGCAGCTCCCTTATTAATCATTGCTCATTGACACTTAACAGCAGCCAAATTGTATCCTAGTGTACTTAAGGTGGCCAGGGGGGTTGTGTGTCACAGGAGGAGGGGACGGAGTGGAGAGCAAGGAGGGAGGTAAGCGGCTTATGTTTTTTGGGGGGGATATTGTCCGCATTGAAATCAATCACAAAGACACTGTGATGCCAAAAGTGCGTGGACCAGATCACTGAATCTTGAATGTCACTGTGCAATTAAATGCTGGGCCTTGCTGCTTGAAAAGAATCTATATTTCTCTATGTAGGGCACTGAAAGAATAATCTCTGTTACTGAAAGTTATGTGGGAGTAAAATAGTCCTTGGGACTGGAATTCAGTTGCCAGCTTAGCTCTCTGCTGCACAGTTTTGCAGCTAATCAGGGCACGCAGAAAGGGTTTCCAGCTGCTCTGTGCTTTCCCTGGGGAGGGATTTTGTTGAGTGCTTGTGTGTATATGCGCAGCAGCACCTCTTTCAAGCAATGTATGCAATGACCAGGGAGGCTTACTGGCGGGTCTGGTTTGTTGATGGGGATTTGTCTGGTTTATTTGAGGCTTTTGTTTGTGTATTTGGATTTTTCTTTGTATCCCAGAGGAAACAGCTGGGGAATAGATTTTGGAGTAGTCCTGGAGGCCTCTTATGCCAGTTTATTTGAGCTGTTTGTTATGTTTGAGTTAATTTGTCCCATGTTTAAAAAAATATGGACTCCTAAAGAATGTAGATGTGCATGAGAAACAATAAAAATAAACAAATATTCCAATAGCACCACTGCAATTCTCCTAATGTTGGATAAAATAAATCAATGTGGATATTTTCAGTATGATGAACCAACACTTGGTAACATAGTCCTAAAAGGAACTCATTCAGCAATGGCTATGACTGACACTGTTACTTGAAGTCAATGAAAATACATTTGCGAGTAAGGATTACTCATCCGGGAATGGTCTGCAACGCTGGAACCAGAAGCCCACAGAATGAGACAAAAGCTCCTATAGCTGTATTAAAGGTTGGTTCTGTATCAGGGGAAAGATGGAAACTTATTTATGTCTAACAAAGTTAACCTAAAAGTGCAGTTTTTTAATGAGTAATAGTTCTTCATAGCAATTGTATAAAATCTCCATCTTTAATATGGCTTTCATTTGTTAAATAGATTCTTCTCCCACTGCCGTCCTTGAGTTAAAGGCTTCAAAATTTTGCAAGAAGCACTCATTTTTCACGATTAACAGACAAAAGGAGCAGACAGGCAAAATGACATCCTCCGTTCCTTTAGCATTTTAAAATAATTAGTCCATTTGATTCTAATGCAAAATAGATTTTCTCAATTTTGTTGTGAGAACATGATATGTTTATGAAAAACCTTAAATGCAGCTTTTTCTTAAAATCAAGCCACTTACTTCTTGGGTTTTTTACTCTTGCTTATTGGATTGTTTCTTCACCTTATACTTTTTTATGCTAAAAGCTACATTTCCCTATACTAACCCTTGGTTTTCCATCACTTACAGGGGCAGACCCTCAGCTGGTGTGAGATGATCTCCAATGAGGTTAGTATGCTTCTCTCTGAGTGCTGAAGATCCATTCCTGCTTTTTCAAATGCATATAACTGAAGGTTATGATATAAATATAATTCACAGATTGTCTTACAATTTGTTGGTAATTCTGCCACTGTAACTGCTGCTGTCTTAGTTGTTCCCTCATATATACCAATTTTTTAAATGCTGTTTCTCCATTTTCTCTGTCTTTTCTTTTTTTTTTTTTTTNTCTTACTCTATGCTAAAGACTAGCTTTCGATAGTCATGGACACACTTTGATACTTGCTTCTCAAATAGTTCCTATAAATCTTGCAACCAAAAATTGTTATTTCTTAGCAGCAGAGGCTTTGCTTCATTTCCATATAGTTTTTTGCAAACAGATTGGGTGGTTTGCAAACATTGGTACCATTTAACTAAAGACATTCTTAAGAGACCAAAGCTGAATTTTTAGCAAGTCATTATCATAGTTTTACTTACAGGGAGGAGTAGGATTCCATCACCCTAAATCCAGTGTCACTGTAAAATCCATGTATATAGTTCCAGTGAAGGCCGCACACACTGATTCTGCCTATGTGTTTATTTTAAGTATGATTGTGATTTTCCATGTTGATAGGAGATACAGGGGGAAGTCTGTGGAAGAGACTGGGAGACCAAGACAGGAACCCAAAACACAAGCTGGCACATGGTGCCAAGAGAGAATGCACTCCAAGGCTCTAGTGCAAGACATAGGTATGCAAGAGGATGTATTTCCTTACCAAATGGATTAGGTAAACATCTGTAGCCTGTCAGCTGGATACAGAGAGGGAAAGAGTAATCTTTTACATTTATCCTTTATCCAAATAGATTAAGTGTACCTTCCTTCTATTTCTGTTGTTTATGTCTGTATAATCCATGTCTTTGCAGTTGGTTATCTTTTGGTTATCTTTTTTGCATTTTATAAGTGTAAGTAATCTGCTTTTACTTCCACTTAACTTCATTGACAAATTATTTCAGGGTCACTAGCTAGCACCATAACATTCTGTGGCTGTGGCTGTCCTTACAGCTAGAGGTCTGAACCTGCCCTGCAAGTGCTTAGCAGTTGCTTACTTTTCTCTAATATTCGAAGGCAAGAGGATATATGCCCACGTCTGATGCAACAGTCTGCATTGAGAGCTAATAATGCAATGATCTTAGGTGAAAAAAATAGTTTTCCCATGACGAGAAAAATTCTGGCATGTGACAATTAATGGAGACCATGCCTGAGCCTGCAGGGTCACAGCAGAACTGGTAGGCACAATTCATGGCACACCAATAATACATTAGTGTTTAGTATCGATCACAGAGCAAATCACCAACTGAAGAAGAAAAGTCCGCATACCTACATTTAGCAGCTCAGATTGCAAACAAGTAAAAATGGAGAAATGGTAAAATTATTTTTCTTCATGTTCATTGCATTTTATAAATATAAGACTTAGAACAAAATCAGCCAATAAATTCCTTTTTCTTTATTTTGTTCCTGTTTCCCTTTCAGCTCGGTTAGTGCATTTGCAGGCAGGTGAGCTCTTCAAAATGATCCTCCCACATAAGAAACTACAGGAGCTATGAAATATTGCTGCAGTCCAGTTATCTTGGAAATGCTGACCTGCCTGGCTAACATGGAGCTGAAATGCAGTTATTCCCTTTGACATGAAGACAGTTGTGAATTTACCAGATGAACTTCCCTGACAAATGGCTACCACCCACTCAATCCATCACTTCAGGGAAGCTGGGCTGCCTCATACTTTTTATTTTCTGCGCTTCTGTCTTTTTTCTGCCTTTTCTTCTGCCTCTCAAAAAGATCAAGGGGTAAAATCCAACCCAATATCCAAAACTATGTGATTTAGAGCACCAAATAAGTAACAAAGAGGTCTTTTAAAATTGCATACTGTACAGTAATCACATAGTTCAGAATTGCTTCCTTTTTAATACAGAAAAATCAGCTACAATTCTTCATTAATATTTTAATTGGCATAAGTCTTGAGTTCCCAACTGTCCACACAGTAATTTACACTTATACTGTAGCTGGTGGGAGCTGGTTTATTTTTCTTTGTGCTAATCCAAGGATCTCACTTCCTGCAACAGGAAAGCTGCAGGCGACAGTTACATTGCATGGGTGAAAGGCACAAAAGGAAAAGTAAAATGTATATGGATTAATTTTCTTTAAAAATAGAAAAAAGTATATATTGATCTATTATCTTTCATATCAGGTGGATTAAGGTGGTTAATAATAATTCTGTGTGGATCAATAACTCTCAGCAAGTTTTCTGTTCAGAACCTAGTCTGTCATACAGCAGATATGTATCATCTTGGAAAATTATGTGACAGAGCAAGCTATAGATTTCCTATCATATGCATGTGCCACTTTCGCATAGACTCAAGGGATATCCATAGAAAGCACCATTCCAGTGTCTTCTGCTGCTGGCCACTGGCATGGCACAGAATTGTGGACAAAGCAGGGCTGAGGGGAAACCTGGTCTGGCAGAAGACTTCTCCCTGTGGGCCTTGGCACATGGGAAGAGTAGGGTGCTCTCAGTAAGGCTCAGCAGATGGAGGGACAGGGACTTGGAGACACTGTAGAGAAAACCCAGATCTACAGCTGGTATAAGGCTGGAAAGAGGCTTCCAGCAGAGAGGATAGGCGGCCAAAATTGCTCTCCTTGTCTGAATCAAGGCATTGTCTGAAGATCAGGGCTGGCAGGTCATGTAGAACTACTCTCACACGTCCCCTTCCCCTGCACTTCCCAGACTGGGTCCCCTGGTACCTTGCTCCTGGGGTTTCATTGCTAGCAGTGCCTGCCAATGGGACAGGGAGGAGGCACTGTCTCTCACATGGCTTCCTTGCTGTTTCCTCAAGAATCATGGGGATTGCTCTAGAACATGTCTGATCTTTGTCACTGTGTGGTTTTGCTATTGTTGGCAGTATTGCTGTTGGATTTTGATTTGTTTCTTAAGGGAAAAAGGCTTCTAGGATTTTTGGAGTTTGCCTGGATATCTGTCTCTTATTTTTTGACCCCAGTGGCACATTTCAACCAAATGTGACAGAGGACTAAAACTCTCCCAGATAATTAAGTAACAAATGTCATGAAAATAAGACAAATGGGTAGTAGAGACAGATGCTGTAAATGCCCTTACTGTGGGAAAAGCAGCAGAGTGGTATCTCACATCATCAGGCACTAGAACAGCCTCATGGGAAAAGAGCCCCTATAAATGCCCTAAACACAGAGTTAGCTTCAGCTGGGTTTGTGTTTTGTGCATGCAAGAGCCAACCACTTATTAGACAGAGCTCCTCAGAAAGCAGGATTAATTCCTTCTGTACCCAAATAGCTATTGGTTTTCTGATAGGAGCCCCCTCAAAATGTTCTTTGGATTCAACTATTTACATTTTAAGAAAGATAGAATCTACCTCTAAAAAGGTCTGCTGAGGTGCGTACGATTTGACAGAAAAAATGTCACTTACCTTATTCTCCTCATAACCACTTTACCTGTGGTAAGATCTGCAATTCAAAGACTTAAAAAAATGGGGACAGCTAAGACTCCATTTTGTTGTACCAACAAAGCTGTGCCCATCAGGAGAATTGAACTGACACTGTGGGAAGGGCTGCAAATGTTTGCAGTGCACACTATTCAAGAACAGAGAGTAGAGCCCAGCTGAAAAACTAGAATAGACTCATACCATGGTATAGTGATGCCCTCACCATAAAGGAAATGCAACAGTTCACCCAGCCAAACTGCTTGAAGCTAGAAAGATCAAGAGCCCTATATGTTTCAAGTCACCCATGTTATATATTCAACTGTTGTGGCACCATGGAATAACACTGAATGAGAGATATATAGGGACAAATAAGGCAGGCAAGTCCTACTGCACCCAAACATTCCAACTTTGGACAAATTATGTGAAAATTTGACTAATACCAGGAAGGTCATTTGCAAACCCATTCCTGGGGTTCTGAAGCTGATCATTTTTGCTTCTAGCTTTCCACTCTGTTGAAAGGGTTGATGGGTTTTATTTGGACTTTAGCCACAGTCCAGAAGAGTAGAAGTTAGAAAATAGACACCTCTTGGCTTTGTAGCCTGTAATTTGGGGGGTGGTTTAGATCTGTGGCTCAGCCCAAAGTTCAAGGGAAGGAGTAGAGTCACACTCCCTCCTGCAGTCCAGTTCTATTTAAAGATACTTTTTAAAATGAAAGACTTTTCTGGATAGCCTGTGCAGGACTTACTACTAAGCAGATGCTCAGTTGTCTTTATAGTATCAACCACTTCTTTAATATTCTGTGCTATTTCCAATATTTCTGCTACTACCAAAGCAGAAAGAGAGAAGTCTTCTCCTTTAAGGCTCTTTTTAAACTCAGCACTGGTTGTGCGCCCCCCTGGGTGATTTCAGGTTACCTGCCATCTGTGGCATGACATGGAGACTGGCTACGGGTAAAGCACCATAGTATTTTAGCACATGTTCAGTACCAACAAGCCAGCATAAGCAAGTGGAGAAAACAGAAGCCTAATCATTACTCCATGTTCCTGGTGCGTAGAGATACTGTCCACCCACACAGTCTGTGATGGATGCCAAGTCTTTTGCAAACTTAGGGCTTTAGTTCAGCTTCTCTGGTTTACACTTGTGCATTCTTCCTGGCTCCCACCTTTGCGGGTACATAATGAACTGACTGACCAGGAGTTACCCTGTCACAATGCCCAAAAAGGGGATCCTGGGGATGTAAAGCTGAGTNAAAATAAAAATAAAAATAAAAATAAATTAGAAATGCCAACCACTGGAGTAAAAGCATCTTAATGTACATCACTAACCATTTTAACATATGTCAAAATTACCTAATTACATATAGCATGGGTAGGAACTATTCATTTCAAGGGTTGAATCACCTAGTAATATGAATAAAGGAATATTGTAGTGGAAGTCTGCGTAAGACAGTGGGTATGGGCTAATGCATCTAAAATTGTCAGAATGCTATGCTTATTCTCCTCTTTGGCAGCTCTTATAGTTACATTATAAAATAGATTCCCCCANAACCACTTTACCTGTGGTAAGATCTGCAATTCAAAGACTTAAAAAAATGGGGACAGCTAAGACTCCATTTTGTTGTACCAACAAAGCTGTGCCCATCAGGAGAATTGAACTGACACTGTGGGAAGGGCTGCAAATGTTTGCAGTGCACACTATTCAAGAACAGAGAGTAGAGCCCAGCTGAAAAACTAGAATAGACTCATACCATGGTATAGTGATGCCCTCACCATAAAGGAAATGCAACAGTTCACCCAGCCAAACTGCTTGAAGCTAGAAAGATCAAGAGCCCTATATGTTTCAAGTCACCCATGTTATATATTCAACTGTTGTGGCACCATGGAATAACACTGAATGAGAGATATATAGGGACAAATAAGGCAGGCAAGTCCTACTGCACCCAAACATTCCAACTTTGGACAAATTATGTGAAAATTTGACTAATACCAGGAAGGTCATTTGCAAACCCATTCCTGGGGTTCTGAAGCTGATCATTTTTGCTTCTAGCTTTCCACTCTGTTGAAAGGGTTGATGGGTTTTATTTGGACTTTAGCCACAGTCCAGAAGAGTAGAAGTTAGAAAATAGACACCTCTTGGCTTTGTAGCCTGTAATTTGGGGGGTGGTTTAGATCTGTGGCTCAGCCCAAAGTTCAAGGGAAGGAGTAGAGTCACACTCCCTCCTGCAGTCCAGTTCTATTTAAAGATACTTTTTAAAATGAAAGACTTTTCTGGATAGCCTGTGCAGGACTTATTACTAAGCAGATGCTTCTTTATAGGTCTTTATAGTATCAACCACTTCTTTAATATTCTGTGCTATTTCCAATATTTCTGCTACTACCAAAGCAGAAAGAGAGAAGTCTTCTCCTTTAAGGCTCTTTTTAAACTCAGCACTGGTTGTGCGCCCCCCTGGGTGATTTCAGGTTACCTGCCATCTGTGGCATGACATGGAGACTGGCTACGGGTAAAGCACCATAGTATTTTAGCACATGTTCAGTACCAACAAGCCAGCATAAGCAAGTGGAGAAAACAGAAGCCTAATCATTACTCCATGTTCCTGGTGCGTAGAGATACTGTCCACCCACACAGTCTGTGATGGATGCCAAGTCTTTTGCAAACTTAGGGCTTTAGTTCAGCTTCTCTGGTTTACACTTGTGCATTCTTCCTGGCTCCCACCTTTGCGGGTACATAATGAACTGACTGACCAGGAGTTATCCTGTCACAATGCCCAAGAAGGGGATCCTGGGGATGTAAAGCTGAGTTGTAACTGCTCAGGAAGGTCCTTTCATTTGGAGAAGTTAAGAACAAAGCCTTTTCACAGCTTTGTGAAATTCATGAGGTAACACAGTGGCTGTTTGATAGGGTTTCACCAGACTGGACACAGTCACACAGAGCTGCCCACCTGGGACCCCTTTTCCTCTTTTCCTCTGACTTGCCTGCTATCGCCAGTGTTTTAAGAACTGCTGCATCTTTGTCCTCTCTGTGTGGGTGCTCCATAATCTCCTGAGCAGGGAATGGGTCTCTTTTGAATGAGCTCTGAAATACAGATATTGTGACATCATTTCATTAAAAAGGTGCCAGTATGAGATGCTCAGGAAATTTAAGAACATTTCTCTACTGTCCCTGCTAAAAATAGATCCCTTAAAATATTGTGTTGGGTTGTAACCAAAAGTAGACACGTCTCAGACATGAGCAGATAGTGGAGAAGCTTCTAAGGAAGATAACTCACCCAGTCCAGACACATCAATAAAGAAAATGCTTTTCACTTTACCAAATAAAAAAANTGGCAGCTCTTATAGTTACATTATAAAATAGATTCCCCCAAAAGCTCAAAATGAGTTGAAAACTTGTGTTTCAATGAGAGCTTGCTATAGGAGACATAGACTCTAATTTAGGCTCATCTTTTGCTGTAACAACTGTAGAATCTGTTCTGTTTAAACATATGCAGATAGTTTTTAAAAAAAACAGCTATTAGTAAGACGTTGCCTGTTTGTCCCATTTTGTCTATGGAAGAAAGTGAAAATAGGCTTTTTACACTGGAAGTTATAATCAGGAAAGAAAATTATGAATTAAAACAGCCTTACTGAAGGTTAACATCTGGTGTGTTAGGGGACTAAAGAGCCTAATCTACTTGTTTATGCATAACAACAGCAATAAGGGTTATTAGCAAGAGCAAAGGGGAGGGATTCTTAAGCTGAAATAGCTATTATTCGCAAATTGGTTAATTTCTGTGGGGGTTTATGTGCATGCACATGTGTAAATTTTGATTAAACTTAGAAATCTTGCTGAAGTTTTATGTGATAGTAACATAGTTTCCTAGGAAGTAGAAAGTAAATGGAGTGATCCATGCAGCATTTCTATTTTTTTTTTCTTTTTCCCTACTTTCTCCCTCCCTAGTTTCCTATAGGGGAGAATATTTTTTTTCCTCTGTGGCTTCTACTAATCAGGATCCCATTTCTCTCTGTGTGTTATGGGCCCTTATTGATACCAGGGTATATTTTGTCACTGACGTCACTGAAGACAGGATCAGGGCTTTACATATAAATATAATAGTGATCTAGAAAGCTAAAACAAAGAAAATAATGTAAAATCTCATGTATGATTATTTATAGTTACAATAATAATAAATGTAGTAATTTTTATAAAGTTCCTAAATTGAAAAAAATTTATGCTGAAACACTGGTTACGCAATATGCATCATTATTTCATACACACTGAGAGAGAGATATGAGGATACATAAAAATTAGGAGGCTTTGAGGTTACGAGGTTGGACTATGATAAAGCAACAATCCATTTTACTATTAATTGGGTTTAATGAATACTCAGACAGTATTTGCTACTGCAGGGCCTGATCCTCCTATGCACTGCAACATATGGAGTCTTTGTATGCAAACTAAGTAGGTGTACATTGTGACAAAAGCAGGAAAAGTGTAACTCTATTTACTGCAAAGCATTATAGCAGAGAAGACACTAATGACTGCACATTGCACAAGATTGGAAAGAATGGTTTTGATGGAATATTAAAATTTGTTTCTTGTAAATATTGTCAAAAGCATCCCTTTAAAACTGTCTGCGTTGTTATATTCCATTAACCCCCGTTTACAAGATTCTTGACACAGATTTTCTTTAAATTATATTATGTATTTTGCCTTTTTAGATCTGTTATGAATCAGTACTTTTGACTAATGAATTCATTATCATGATGCAATCTGTATTTACAGTGTACAAATCATCTCTGGCCTCAGTAGAGCTGAATGAAAGCAGACCCATGTAGCTCTCAAGGGTATGCTGGAAAGTGATATTTTTCTGTAACTAAGATTCACAACTGAGTAAGAGACAGGGCTCCTCTTCATATAGAGATATATATGAATAAGAGTAATTATCTAATCACATTTCCTTTCTCAGGATGTTGCATTTCTCATCATCAAAGGTTAAACCCAAACCCAACCTCAGGTCTGATCTGCAGACACTCATTGCATCAGGAATGTTTCTACATGTGGGAGAAAGTGGTGTGGAAAGAGATGCTGAATTTGAAATGAATAGTAAATACAAAGGTGTAAAATTTTCAAACCATTGAATTCTGTAATTAATACTACCCAAAAATTCATTATATTCTGTACCAAAGGAGTGTTACTCTGAAAATCCTAGAGACACCCAGGTGCCCTGTGTTTCACTTTGGGACCTCTCTGTGCTATGGGATCAGTGCAAAGATGAGCAGATCTTGTGGGCAGGAGAGTCTCTTCAGCCTGAGGAAATGCCACCGGAGGGTGATATGAAGCAAGGCTAGGTCACCTTGCACAGTCCCTCATCCCTGCCCTGAAGGACACCTGGAGGGACTCCGAGTGCCTCCAGGCTGGTGCTGAGCAGGGCGCTGGCATCCCCCTGATTTCTGCTCAGGCTAGCTACACAAGTCTCATCCTTGAGTATTTTAAGACAACCCTAAACTATGCCAGATCCTGTTCTGGCCTGTGGCCAGGCTAGAGCTGGAGTAATCTCACAGTGACATTTCCCTCAGCTGCCCTCAGATGCTCTAGGCAAGACCATGGCACAGATGCAGGCAGAGGGTGGGGAAGGTGATGACCACTGCAAAAAAGATGCTAGGCTGCTCTGGGAATGCAGCTTTAGGATAAAAAAAAAGGAGTATCAAATATTTGGCTTAGGTCTGTTCAGCTGGGATTTATCACGAAGGTTTAGTTGTCCGTCTCTCCCACTGGTTTTACTTCCTTGAGTGGAAAATTGTTTTTAACGTTGTATGGCTGTTTTTACACTGATGATTGTGTGTGAAATGTTATCATTTCCGTAAGCCTGATCTGACAGGGCTTTGTGCCAGCCATGTTCAGAGAGGACCACCCCACAAGAGGGGAAGAAAGAGGTAAATTGAGCCTCTGAATAGACTCTCTCTATTTTAAAATGAAAACTCAACAAACTCTACAAATTGGCTAGTGGCCCAATCAGGGGAAGGGCTCTTTTCTGACAGCAGAAGTCAATAGGGCAATCAAAAGGTTATTTAGATCCTGCCCTCTGGAGCTGACATGCTTGTATGCTTTGTATTAACATTTATAACTAGACAAACTGCTTGTTATCATAACAGTGGTTCATCCAAACTGGGTTTCATTGAGTTTTGGTTTTGGTTTTTGTTTTGGTTTTTTTTTTTGCTTAAAGGAAAGATTGATAATGTTGGGATGGGACAATTTGAATGGTGGGTACCTCTCACAATGTATAGCATTAGCAGTCATGCTGGTTATGATAGACTTTGAGGTTAGAAATGGGCCAGGTTTGGCACCACTATGTAATATAAACAGGAGAGGTACCAAGGGCAGTTTAGCTTGCACTGCCCAGGCTAGTACACCTCATTTTTTACAAGACAAGTATGTGATCTCCAGCGATGACTTAGAAGCGCTGGAGAAATCAGTATACTTCAACTTTACTACCCCCTTCACTTTTCACTGTCTGTGAAGATGCCCATCAATATGCAGTAAGACATACTATAAATAGGGGGAGGGAAGACAGGGAAATATTAAAAACAGATGAGGAACAGAAAGATGAAGAAAGTATTATTGAGATAACATTTACTCTGCCTTTCCTGCATCAAGGAAAGGGATCTAACAGAGTGCAAATGTGTTTTGCAGTCTGAACCCAAGCAGTCATTATGGTGTGATACATGAAATGGCTGCTCACAAAGATGAACTTGTTAAGTATCCAACATGGAAATAGATTCTGTGAAATATATCTTTTGCTGATTTCCCCTGCGCCCCGCTTGAAAGGACAGAACAGACTTAAACATAAAAGACTAGTTAATAAAATATACTTTTTACCAAAGGGGTGAAATGAAACCAGAGGATCTTGGGCTGAATTTTTTGTCTTCTGGAGCATAAGAAATAAGTTTATTCATTATGATGATGGGGTTCTTTTATTGCTCCAAGGAGCATGGGTCCAGACTGCTCTTGTTCTTGCTCTTTTTCTTTGACTAGCATGAAGTTGATGGTGATTCTATTCCAGTCTTTAAGTACCATTAAAGTGAAGGTTTCAAGATCATAGCATAGGTCTAAGCCATATTTAAGAGCAGAGAGGTCAGTGCAGAGCCTACTTAAGCTTCTAAGTTATGTGACCAAGAACCCAACAAAACATCTGTGGGTGACAGGTCTACCAAGTTAGACTTCTGTAGAGGAAGGCAGGCAAAGAGGTCACTGATCTTCTTATCCACAGAGTTGCTGCAAAACGTGTGTTGAGTGGATGTGCAAGATGAAAGCCCTAGCAGGAGTTGTGCTTTTTGTGCTTTTTTGGCTAAGCTTCTAACAGAGAGCCATGAAGTTGTCATTCAGCCTTTGTCAGCTGTGATATGTAAGCCTCATGCAAGGCAGCTCCATACATCTGACAGGGGTGTTGCTAGATAGGGGAGTCAGATTTGTAGCCTGCCATCAGCACAGCTAAACACGCATTGCTGAGGTGTGAATTATGAAACTTAGTTTCCAAATGGCAGAGGCAATAAACATTAATATAAACTAGACATGGGCCTAGACCAAATAACCCCAATTCTCAGGGTGTTTGGATTGCAAACATTTGATCAGGATCCAAGCTTTGCAGCTGGCCTTATCTCTGCAGTGGCCAAGCCAAAACCCTGGGGTTTGTGGCCACCTGGCACATTCTGCGATCCAAGGACAGTGTTGATTACCTGCTCCTTTGCCACCTCCATCTATCAGTCCTTTTTGCACAACATCCCTTGTGCTTACTCTGGTATTCTTTCTCTGGTTTCGGATTTTTTCTCTCTCTTATTTACACTGGAAGTTGTCCAAATAAGAGACACACTTTAAATGTGTTGTGAGCAACTCTGGGTAGAATTATGTGTTATTGTGGAAAATCCTCAATGGAAAGCATGGACTCTGAGCATGAACTTTGTACCTTCCATGCAGGACTGACAAAGGGAAATAGGCTACTGTGCTAGTGAAAGAGAAGTGAGCAAGTGCATTTAATAAGCATACCTAATTCCATTTGGAAGGCCTTCTGATGTTTTAAAAGACATAGTAGGGGCAGTTAGTTATAGGTGCCTGTGGAATGCAAGCAAGAAATCTCCAACCATTCCTGGGGTCAAAGAATTCTGTAATCATCTGTGATCTTCAGATCCCTCTGATTAAGTTTCAGATAGAGATCGTCAGTCTTATTGTCTGTGGTTTTATTTGCTGGGATGTAATGCACAGAGAATCACTTGGACTAGCCAAAATGCATACTTGATCCCCATGTTGCCTCTCTGTGGCAGCAAGAGCCATGAAAGGAACTGTGTAATCACACTGTTCCCAGTGGACTCTCCTTTTATCCCTGACCTTGGAAAGGGGTAGAAAGAAAAAACTGTGCCTCACCCTAAAACTTAAAGTCAGACCAGCATTGTGATATTAAATTTCATTTGGTTGGGTTTTTTTCCCCTGTCTTCTGTAAAAGAAATCATAGAACCATAGAATCTCAGAATGATACGGGGTTGGAAGGGACTTCTGGAGATCATCTAGTCCAAACCCCCTGCCAGAGCAGGTCCTCCTAGTGCAGGTTGCACAGGAACTTGTCCAGGCTGGTTTTGAGCATCTCCAGAGACAATGACTCCACCACCTCTCTGGGCAGCCTGTTCCAGTGCTCTGCCGCCCTCTAAGGAAAGAAGTTCCTCCTCATGTTCAGGTGGAACTTCTTATGTACAAGTTTGTGCCCGTTTCCTTTTGTCCTCTCACTGGGCATCACTGTAAAAAGACTGGCCCCTTCCTCTTGACATCCACCCTTTAAGTGCTTTTAGGTGTTGACCAAATCCCCCATCAGCCTTCTCTTCTCCAGACTAGAAAGACCCAACCCCCTCAGCCCTTCATCATAAGAGAGATTCTCAAGGCCCCTAATCATCTTTGTGGTCCTCTGCTCTACCCTCTCCCTGAAGCAGTTCCCTGTCCTTCTTGAACTGGGGAGCCCAGAACTGGGCACAGTACTCCAGATGGGGCCTCACCAGGGCAGAGTAGCGGGGCAAGATAACCTCCCTCCCCCTGCTGGTCACACTCTTCTTGATACATCCTTGGATGCCATTTGCCTTCTTGGCCACAAGGGCACATTGCTGGCTCATGGTCATTCTCTTGTCCACTAGGACACCCCGGTCTTTTTCCTCAGAGCTGCTCTGCAGGAGGTCAGCCCCTGACTGGTACTGGTGCAGGGGGTTATTCCTCCCCAGGTGCAGCACCCTACACTTGCCCTTGTTGAATTTCATCAGATTCCTCTCTGCCCAACTCTCCAGCCTGTCCAGGT
>VZTM01032523.1:0-12617 GCA_013400555.1 Jacana jacana
TCTTCCATGCTCAACTGCAGACTAGCTCAATACATAGGTTGCTCCAAAGAAAGTTTGACACAGCTCTACTCAGATCCTGATGTCAGCTGAAAACCCAGAAAAAATTAGTACCTTCACACTGTCTAATAAACTTTCACCACATGTTTACCTCAGGTGGGGGACGGCTGCAATATCAAGGCTAGCCTTCTGGTCTGGTTCTTATCGTGGCTGGTGAAAACTTGCAACAAGTCACATTTTCTGCCCAAGTGACAAGAGGATTTGTCAAAGGTAAAATCAAGTGGTGGCGTAAAAATCAGATTTGAATTAAAGACAGGCCGAACACCAAATGAGGTTGCTTGTCTTGAGAAGTGGGAAGGCACAAGCAAAGACACATTTTTATCTTCCTATTGAAATGTCCTGTCCTTCATTTTCAGATATGTAAAACATCCATTTGCTACAATATGCCTTTGGGAGGACTGGTTGGAAAGTCTAGCCTGGTCGAGGCTTTGAAAAAGACTATGGACAGTAATACTTTTTTTTTCTTCTCAATGCAGCCAGTGCCCAAAGGAAGCTTAAAAACAAAGAGACACACACGTGTGAGCACAGAAAGCCACCAAGAGCTTGTTCCAGCCCAAGTTTAAAATTTTAAGCAGATCCCAAGGGACCTTGATTCAACCACACACCCAAAACACTGACCTCTCTCCCTTAGCAGGAGGAACAACTGAAATCCCCACTCTCTATTTCAGACTTGATCTACTTCATCTTGGCTTACAAAGACTTCTGTGGCTGCAGAGTTAAACCTCAACCAGTCTCTTTTCACTTTCCTGCAAGTGTTCAACAGCTACAGATAAAGCACTGTATGATCTCTACTATGCCTTCCCCAAACCCATTTATTTCTCAAGTGGTTTTGTGCTCATATGTCCGTCACGCTTTTCCAAAGGGAACGGGCATGGCTGAATTACAGCTTCTAAGAAGCTCCTGTGGTTCTCACTGAAGGATCTGCAGAAGTATTCATTAAAAAGAAAAATTTTTGTGAAAATACTTTTTTATTGAAGTCACTTGGTAAAAGTCACTAGCTTTTTTAATCTTAGAAAATAAGATACTTTCTCTTCAAGCCTAAACTTCTTGTAACATGTTAAGACTGTGATTATGTTTCACCCTGTGAAAGACTCAATTATTTCATGCCAGAAGCTCATATTTTCTAGCAGTTGTTTTCTTGTCACTTTTTCTCAATGTTTTTTCACCAGCTGAGGTTTTTCCTTCCTTTTTTATGTATTGTATTCTATCCCACTCTCTAAGGTATTGTAAAGTAAACTTGCAATTCCCTTTGCTAAATAAAAACTGTGCAGTCCTGTGTGCACTGTGCATCTGTCAGATATCAGACTATTGTTGGAGAATTGTGTCACAGTCGTATTTTCTTCAATTTTTTTAGTAACAATAACCTGGCAAAGCAAACTTGTGAGAGAAGATGACCACTGAAATAACCATTATAAAAGATTATGAAAATTCATATTAGTCAGTATGACCACTTAGGGTTGTGGTTGAACTGACAAATGATATCTTTGTATATCCATTAAAGCAAGAATCACTCTTACATTTATAGAGACTTTTTCAGCAGAGGCAGAACGGTCTGACCAGAAACCATACTGGGCATCAATAGCTGCTAGATCAAAAGTATCTGTAGCTTTTTAAAAAAAAGTGAATGCAAAACGCACCTCCAAAGACTGTGGAATAAGTTTTACTAACTCATAGAAGCCACCTCACACCATCTAGCAGCAGGAGTCCTGTGACATAAAATATGCTTCATAAAAACACCAGATATTATAAATTTACCCTGAACTTCTAAGATAAGGTGGGTCCTGCTCCTCACAGTCTGCCTTTTAGCAGAAGGACACTTAAGAGTGGGTCTTTCTTCTTTCTCTTGTTGTTGACAGTAGCAGTTTTTGAATTGATTTTCACAGGTCAGCAGGAGGCAAGTATTAGAAGTCTTGCTCTACTTTCCTGGGCTTGTCATTTCAAATGCAATTTGATGAGGGAATTAATTTCTCAGTTACAAGGTCCAATATAATTACAAGAATTCTAACGTTAGAACAAATAATATGAGTTTTGGGGTTTAGGTAGCCCACGGTTTGGTATGCATGCTTCATTTATTCAAGTGTGGCCTTCAAGAAGATAGGGTGCCCTCTGCCTGCCAGACTTAATTCAGACTGCTTCAAACAGATGACTGTAAAATAAAGCAGCATTTATTTTCTAAAACAAATAATTAACTTCCTGATTATAGGACTATAAATAAGGGCTTGGATTTCTCTAACCTAAATGGGTAGAGCTGATCGCTGTCTAGAAACAAGCATTTCTAGAACATAGTTCATTTGATCTGTTTTAGAGGTCTATCGGCACAAAAAGTGTCTGATGATTATTCTAGGTTACCAATTCAAACACAAATGTCCACACTACTGAAAAAAAGCAAAACAAAGTGAGAAACAATCCTGGAGCATGCCTAAATGTGTGTGTTAAGCATTAAATTTTTGTTCCTCCTCAGATGCTCAGCAATCTCTTTAGCTTTACCTTCACCTCAGTTTGTCCTGGGGGTTTCTTTGTGCATACATGAGACGTGTGTAATCTTCTTCTGTCTTGATTTGGTTATCCCGTGTGACTCCGGGATCAGCATTTAATCTAAACATATACATGATATCTTAGGGTCATCCCCTTCTTTGCACCCTGGGACTAGATTTTCAGACATAAAATGCAAGTAACGCACTCCCTGTACACTATAGCAAGAGATTTCTTTACATTTTCAATCGTAATTCTAGCCCACCATTAACACATTCCTTCTGGTCTCAGTGTCTTCCTCAGAAGTTATAACATTTTCATGACTGCTGCAACCCTCCAAAATGATATATCATTGAAGTATCAGCCATGCATCTCTCTTATTAGTTCCAAGACACTGTCAACTTTCCATAAAGGCTACATATGAAATATTAATAATATAATTGACAGATTTGGCATTTAGAAAGCTCTTCCTGTATTATTCTTCCCAACTCCCACCTTTTATCAGTTTTACCATCACAGCCTCCTTCCTCACAACGGTTTTACTAACCAAATTTAAAAAATCAAGCAGGAGATAAGCCTGGTGTTCTCCACTATTCGATGACTGTTCACAGTTCACAACTGCTCTTCAGAAGCCTCTCCCACCTCCCTTATGTCAGAGTTTGGTATTAAGCCGCCTGCTAAAGCAGGTTGGGATGTTGCAGGCAAACAACACCAGCCGGTTACATACACATGGCAGCGAGAGACAAACAAGCATCACTTGGCACCAGTTTTTGAATGCACGGTAAGAAAGATGGAGGAGGAGGACACATGGCCAAACCTACCATGACTCTGTTCAGTTGTTCCCAAGGCAATGGCCACTCTCAAATGTCATGCCAGTGTGCACAGTGTAGAACTGTACAGTCCTCCTTTTCCCCAGTCTTACTCCTACTTGAATCATGCAACTAGGTATGATATTTTGCAGCACTCCCCCCTGCAGATCATGTATCTCTGGGCATCTACGTTGTCCCTGCCTCATCTAGTTCTTACTTACCCTATGAATTGTTGTCTGACTCCCACCATTATCAATCACTGTCTCATAGCCATAAAAATAAATAAAATTTATTTTCAAGAGTAATAAATAACATTTATTTTATTTTCAGAAGGGATAGAACCTGAATCTGAACCAAACTTAAATCCAGACTTCAGAGCTCTTACGCTTTTCCTTTCCTCTGCTGTAGTTTGAAAGCTGGGAATAAGATGTAGGAGGCATATCAAAAGGGCATTAAGTGAAAGTGTGTTACATATTTTCCCACCTTCCTACATGTACTTGCACCACAAAAATGAAGATTTGACAGGGTCAGCTAAAGCCAAATCATTGATAATGGTGATTCTTTCCACTGACTTTAATGGTTTTGATATGTCTTTAAGTTGTGATTATTCATTTTGTAGCTACATGTGAAATCTAACAAATCTACAAAGTGCTAATTAAGGAAAGTAAAGTATATTCATATAATCATATACATTAGAGATCAATGTGACAGGTTGTTTTCTCCATCTCTAGTAAACACTTCAGAATGAAACAAAATAGCTATTTGAAAGACAAATACATGCAATGATATTTAGCACTGTCAGTCAGCTTGTAAATCCAGTAGAAAATACTGTACAACATTCTGATAGATGTTCATGGCAGTATGCGGCTGCAGGACTATAATATCGTGTAACCCAATAAAAGCAAACAAGGTTTCTTTCCACTTTAAGAGCATTGGAGAAGCACAGCTAAGTTTATATTAGCATATCACAAATGTGAAACTGGGACAGGGACTCAATGTGAAATTAGAACAGCAGCTGGTATCCTGTTAGCAAGTAAAGTGTGTTTGCTTGGGGGGTAAAAAAAAACAGACCAATGCAAAATCAAGCCGTGCAAATGAACAGAGAACAATCAGTCAGTAAAGGATCTGCGAACAGCACTGTGTATCTCAGGCTGCCTCTCTACTGTGCTATACATCATTTCACAAAAATATACATTTAGCGGGGTCATGGCGTGTCCTCTAATCTGAATTTGTATTTTCCTTTATAGACAGTCTTGAAATTATTGAAATTTAGACTTTCAGGTTTGGCCATGGTTTTAATTCTGTTTTATTTCCTGCACCATGCAGTCCAATGAAACATGTAGCAAAATTTCCTCTCCTATAGAACGCTGAACAATGCAGTAAAGAGGAAGAATGCGCAAAATATTTTTATATATTTCACAAAAAATGTTCACTATTTGTTTATAAAATATGCCTTTTATCAACCAACCAGAAAACAACAAACTTCGAAAGCTGGGCTTTCTTTTTTTACTTCCTTTCACATCATCCAGTTTGCACAAAGGGAATCAGTCACTTCATTTTCCCATTCTCCACCCTCCTCTTTCTCCATCTCTTCCCAGGGAGACAACAGTTACGTCTTTCACTCCGTCTCCTATCCAGCAAGATGCATTTCCAACAACGTGTTGGAGCAGCCCTTCAAGACTCACAATACTTTGCTCTGACCCTGTGGGTTGGTGTTCAAGACAGGAGGCAAGTGCAAATGCTCTTCCAGCTGGCTGGCTGAGACCGATATTGAAAAATAACTCTTGTTATGTCCTCTCCTTTACGCTCTTTCCCTTTATTACCACAGGTTTATGAATATTTAATGCTTAACAAAGAAACGAGTATTTAAGGTATCTATTGTCTAGCTATCTAAATTGTGTTACCTGCACTTCAATATTTATAAAACATTCTGACTTTCATTCTTTTAGAATGAATCCAAAGCAATCTGAGGTCCTTCAAAGTACACAGGCAGATGATTAATTCTAAATAACATCCATAATATCTGGATTTAATTTGCACAGGTAAAGTAGCTCCAAAATGACACGTAAATGGAGGAATGGGTACAGAAACTTCACATGCTTGATGGCAAGGAACTTGCCATCAATAAAACTGTTGTTGCATTCCTGGCACCAGATGAAAATGCAGCATTTACTCTCTTAAGCCTTCTTTGCAGCATTATTTGCCCTTCTGATAAATATCCCCTTAAAAGGCTCTTTTTTTTTTTTTTTTTTGCTGTAGTATTGTCTCACAATGTGAACCTAGAAACTGGGTGCTCAAGAAAGTAAATTCCTGTATAGGGTCTCAGCAGCTCTGGATGAGTCTCGAGCAGCAGATCCCTCAGCCAGAGGGATGGCTCAGCTCTCCTCCTAGCATGCCACCACACAACACATCTCACGTGGCAAAGGACAGGTAGGAGGACCCCTCATGAAGGACTGTGACCCCCTCCTTTTCTGCAAGAGGAAAAGGCTCGACTAGGCTGGAATATTCTCTTCAATAGCCATATTCTGATTGCTTACTTAGATGCTTTTGTGGCATCTTAGACCAAAAGATGTGCTTTCAAGGCCACCAATTGGCTTGTTACATACTTGGTAAACAGAAGCCGGGAGGCAGGGATGACATTGGAGATAAGTTTCTACAGAGTTTCTCAGAGGCAATTACATGCCTTCATTGACTCCAATGACCCTGCATGGCCGGTGTCCTCAAGCACTCTATTAAAGTTAAATATTATAATAGTTACATCCCAGACTGCTGCTGCACATTGCCACCTAAATACAGACCTGAGTGACTTTGCATCTTTGGATTTGCTATAGAGCACTCAAGTGGTGTGTTTCTGTTTTATAAAAGCTAAATCTATGAAATCTTAATTGCATCCTGATTTGGTGATTTAATAACATGATGTTTTTAAGGCATCTGTTCTAGGTTTGTATAAGGCTTTAAAGTATCATTACGCGTTGATAGACTAGTGTAGTGAATCCAAAACACTAGTATAAAACCTTTAGTCTCAACAGCCTCATTAACATTAGAATGATTAAGCAATACTAGCCAAGCACCACTGCACCACGTAAAATAGTGGGAGTTTTCAATGTCATAAAGACTAAAGATATAGGACACTTTACACAAGTTGAATATATATCAATTTTTTATCATCCTTTCTTAATTTTTTCAAGCCAACAGTACCACTTTTGTCCTGCCAGTAATAACTAAATGACTTTCAAAAAGAACATATTGACTGCTACTCCACCTACACATTTTTTTCATGCTTTTCATATGTGGTTAACTAGTGCCTTCCTGGAATATAATTTGATTACATGTAAATTGCATGGGGAATGGCTGGTTTAACTTTCACCGAATGATTATGCCAGTATGTCCTTCTCAGTACTTAGTCTTCTTTTCTCCAGGAGATGATCTGGCTGATGAGATATCAAGATGTCAAACTGAAGGATTGCTGTCTAGTTTGAATGTCAGGAAGGGTGACTGCAGGTAAAGGCTTAAGGACAGAGGTGAGAACATTTAAAATAACAGTGAGACATCAAATCTCTCACCTGTGAGGACAAACCGATCTACAAATACAAATGAGAAAGAGTGGTCTGCACAACTGACACATTGTGTTAGCTCAAGAAGAACAAATTAGGCATGCTTCCTGCATGATTGAAGATCAATGTGCTTGAAGAATGGTAAAAAGGCTCTGGACACAGAAAAGACCAAGATAAAGGCCAAGTATGCATAACTAGCCCAGGTAGCAATCAAATATCTTTAGAATTAATGGTCAGTATCACAGCACTACTCTATAGTGCCTACAGTTCATTTAGAAGAAATGTTTGGGTGAAAATCCTCAGGGATGCAAAAGAGACTATGATGTTATTATGAAACACAATTAGACTGAAAATATTTAAATTGCCTTAGATTGTTTTTGCAGTGATTTAGAATAGAATCATAGAATCGTTTAGATTGGAAAACACCTTTAAGATCATCAAATGCAAACCTAGAACTGCTAAGTCCACCACCAAACTATGTCCCTAAACATCACATCTGTAAGTCTTCTAAATACCTCCAGGGATAGTGACTCAACCACTTCTCTGGACAGCCTGTTCCAATGCTTAATAACACTTTCTGTGAAACAATTTCTCCTAATATCCATCCTAAACCTCCCCTGGCACAACTTGAGACCATTTCCTCTTGTCCTATCACATTTTACTTGGGAGAAGAGGCTGACCCCCACTTCTATATGACCTCCTTTCAGGTAGTTGT
Source organism: Jacana jacana (assembly GCA_013400555.1). Taxonomy (NCBI): domain Eukaryota; kingdom Metazoa; phylum Chordata; class Aves; order Charadriiformes; family Jacanidae; genus Jacana; species Jacana jacana. The sequence continues at coordinate 7,608 of VZTM01032523.1, forward strand.
AGAGACTGAGGAGGTCTCCCCTCAGCCTCCTTTTCTCTGGGCTGAACAACCCCAGTTCCCTCAGCCACTCCTCATAAGACTTGTTCTCCAGACCCCTCACCAGCTTTGTTGCCCTTCTTTGGACCCACTCCAGCACCTCAATGTCCTTCTTGTAGTAAGGGACCCAAAACTGGACACAGTACTTGAGGTGTGGGCTCACCAGTGCCAGGTACAGGGGGACGATCAGTTCCTCAGTCCTGCTGGCCATGCTGTATCTAACACAGGCCAGGCTGTTATTTGCCTTCTAGGCCACAAGCTCACACTGCTGTCTGTAAACTAACACCCCCAGGTCCTTTTCTGCCAGGCAGCTTTCCAGCCACTCCTCCCCAAGCTTGTGGCTCTGCACGGGGTTGTTGTGACCCAAGTGCATAACGTGGAACTTGGCTTTGGTGAACCTTATACCACTATCCTCAGCCCATCAACCCAGCCTGTCCAGATTTTACTCCTCTTCTCTGTCTTCCAGCTCAGGAAGCTGGGTACCCATAGAACAAGTGGTCTTACTATCACAGATGGATGCATTAAGTACCTCAGCCTTTTTGTCATTCTTTGTCACTAGTTCCTGCTGATGCATTTATAGAAGCATTTTTATTGTCCTTTACGGCAGTAGCCACAATAAGTTGGGGTCTGGCCCGTTCTAATTTTCTCCCTGCATAAACTCATGACATCCTTGTAGTCTTCCTGAGTCCTACACATTCTTCCAAATGTCATAAATTCTCTTTTTTTTTTCACTCTGAATTCCAAAGAGAACCAAAGCTCTCTGTTCATTGAGGCCAGCCTTCTAACCCATCTCGTCTTTTGGCGCATGGGGACTCCCTGATCCTGTACCTTTAAGATTTCCTTCTTGAAGAATGTCCAGCCATCAGGACTTCCTCCCAAGGCTGTCAACCAGGCTCCTAAACAGGCTAAAATCTCCCCTCTGGAAGTACAAGGTAGCAGTACGGCTGACTCCCTTCCTTCTCCAGAAGTTAAAAAATCTACCATTTCATGATTGCTATGCCCAAGATGGCCTCCAACCATCACACCCCCCATAGGTCCTTCTCTGTTCACAAACAATAGGTCTAGCAAGGTGCCATCCATAATTGGCTCCCTCACCAACTCTGTCAGGAAGTTATCTGAAACACACTTCAGGAACCTCCTGCACTGTTTTCTTTCTGTTGTATTGTACTTCCAGCAGACATCTGGTAGGTTGAACCTCCCCCTCAAGGACAAGGGCTAGCAATTGTGAGACATCTCACAGCTGCTTATAAAATAATTCATCTGCCTTTTCAGCCTGGTTAGGCGGTCTATAACAGACTCCTACCATGATAACTACCTTTTTGGCCTCCCCCTTTATTCTTACCTGTGAACCCTCAAGTCTAACATCACCACCATTAAGTTCTAGACAATTAAAACATGCCCTAATTAACAGAGCTACCTCACTGACTCTCCTTCCTTGCCTATCCCTTCTGAACAGATTGTAGCTATCTGTTGCAGTTTTCCAGTTGTGCGAGTCATCTCAACAGGTTTTTTTTGATGGCAAATGCATCATAGTTTTCTTGCTGCACAATAGCTTCCAGCTCCTCCTGTGCATTGTCCGTGCTGCATCATTGGGGTAGACATATTTCATGTGGGCTTTTGATCCTGCCACCTTTTTGTGGGCAAGAAACCCTAATTCCTTGCTGACCATTCACAGGCACTTCCATGATTTCTAATGCATTGGTGAAATATATTAGAAACTCTTGCATCTTTGCTGCCACATGGATCTCCATCCCCTATCTCCCCTGAGGCAGCAGATGGAAGGACCTTGCTAGCACACTGTCCCTCAAACCTTGGCATGCTGCCCTCAGTCTTATCTCTGGCAAGCCTGGTTTTATACCTTTACCCCTTCAAATCTACTTTAAAGCTCTTTCAGTGAGTCCTGCTAACTGCTGTGCCAGGACTCTTTTCCCCCTCTGAGACAGGTGCACCCCATCAGCTCCCCACAGGTCTGGTGTCATGGAAACTGACCCATAATCAAAAACCCCAAAACTCTGCCAGTGACACCAGGCTCAGAGCCAGGTATTGATCTGCTGGCTCTTCCAGTTTCTTCCCTCATCATTCCCTGTAATTGGAGGGATAAAGAGCAGCACTACTTATGCTCCTGATCCCTTAGCAAGTTGTCCCAAGGCTCTGAAATCTCTCTTGATTGCCCTTGGTTTTATTGTTGCAACTTCATCACTTTGTCCCTGAAAATTCAATAATGGATAGTAATCTGAAGGCTGCACCATGGAAAGAAGCTTTCTCTTCACATCTTTAACCCAGGCCCCAGGGAGGCAACAGACTTCTATAAGGAGTGGGTCTGGTTGGTATATCAGGCCTTCTGTTCCCTTCAGAAAGAAGTCTTCTATGACAATGACCCATCTTTTTTTTTCTTTATGGAAGTAGTTTTGAAGCAGCTTCTTGATAGCACTTAGGTTCAGTACATAGCCTGGAATGTAAAATAACTTGTCTTCTATATCATTAAGTTTCCTAAGAGCCTTACTACTTTAGTGCCATTTGGATTCATTCCCTCTGGCAATCCTTTCTCAGTGTAAAGGCTCCAAACTCCTCTTGCTCTAATATGCTGCACTATGGAAATTCACTGTAGACAGACTTCAGGGTATTCAAAAGGATGTTTTATCAATAGAATTTAAGTTCACTTCAGGTAAACAAAAAGAAAGATCAGCATAACCCGGTAAAAGTGCTTGTTTACCATGTTTTTGGAGAAATTTAAAACTCACTGGTAATAACTGACTGTCTTTTTTTCTCCTATTTTGTCCCATCTGAAACAAAAAGCTTTTCATACTTCATATCATGTATGCTGTCAATTCTTGTTTTGCATCTTCAAAGACATCTAGTTGAGAACACATAATGGCAACTGACACAACCTATGTATAAGCACTATCTATGTATACTTAATTCGTTGAACTTAATTGCCTTAAGTGTGTTGTTCTTTTTGTAATAATCAACAAAAATCCTATATGTCTGAAAGCCTGTCAGAAAAGCAGCAGCGTTAAGAACTGATTGCTTATATATCTATTTCATTTTGATAGAGGACAACATGCAATCATGCAAATAATTGAGGAAGGTTTGGTTGATGTATTTTAAAGAGTAAAGATGGAAGCTCCAGAAAAAAATCTCTTGTTTTATAGTCTGAGCAATGGAACTTAACACTGTGTTTGACTTCAGAACAGTCAGCGAGGAAATGAGCTGATGATCTGAATCATGAAATAGCCACCCTGAAATGCATTGTCTCATTTGCTTTCCTTAATGGAAATATGCACCTATGCAATCAGAGGCCCAGATACAAAAGTATTCCCTATTCAGGTATATTTTAATATATGGAGATAATTTTTAGGTCATTTTAATGTGTAATCATATAGTAAATGAAAATTCTTCAATAAGTTTTCTTACCCCACTGCACATAGAATTTCTCCCCAGTTCTGTCAGTAATCTTAACTTTATTTAGGTAAGGCTGCACTGGGTAGCCATATTGTTTTTTGAACAGCCAAATTTTTAATTTTTGATCTACTAATATGAGTAAAAAAGAAGCTGCTGTCTTCTGAATTCCACAGAAGAGTTTTTAGCTAATAGAGCTAAAAATATTAAGCTGAAAAAACAGGTTAAGTATACAACAAGGCTGCATAATCAAGTACTCAGACATTACCTGATTAACAAAGCCATGATTCTATGCAAGCAACTGTTCCCATGCAGAATGTGTACCCACAGGCAATCCATCTCTTGGGAAGGACAACACCATCCTCACCAGCATGTTCGCTAACGCTGAAATTTTATTTGAGGCATTCAGCATGGGAAGTGTTGGAGTTAAAAACATCTGGAAACACAATTTATTTTGGGAAGAGCTTGGCTATGCTTAAAGTCAGGATACATTCCTTCAGATGCTTTGCTAATTTAGGGCTTCAAAATTCACCCCAAAGCAACAAGTACTGGGGTTGTAACTTACAGAGAACTACTAAGACTTGGGATTTGTAAGCATTTAGGAGTTGAACCTTGGTATCCTGGTTTGCACTTAAAAAATGACATTTTCATCACTATGCCTTTAACATTTTTTGCAGTGGAGCATTTGCAGAACATCAGTGACAGTAACTGTGGTAGAAGTGTCAATTTGTAGGGATATAACAAGATGATGGACATTTCTTCCCAGGAGATATTGGCTATTTATAGTAACCCCTTGTTCCCTACCCTTCAGCATTTTCCTACCATTTCTTTTCTAACTTCCAGCCCTCTGCTGCCTACTACCACCTTTTCCGCCCTTTCTTCACCAATTTCACAATGCTTTTCACAACATCTTGTCCTTTTCTACCAATCCCTATTTCAATTTTGTCATAACTCCAGCATAGCCTAGAGTAGGAATGACTCATTCCTTAAGAATGACTCTTACCCTAGATCAACCTTTTACACTTTTATGTTACATCATTTGCAATAATTACCTTTTTTAAATTGTGTTTTAAGAGGGACTCTCAATGAAATTCAGTAACAAGTAGCTTTAAAACTGCTCAGGACTAATAAAAGGGTTCCAAGAACAAAATATATTTCCCCAATAGGTGAACATACTAGACACAAACCTTTCTTAAATTTCAGTTTCAGAAGCAAATTAAATTTTGCCAGTTGCAGTGATTAGAGAGGGTTTAGAAGCTTGTAAGATTGCTTGCCCATTGCTTTGTCAAATACATACTTTTCTACTTAAACATGTTATATCCAAAATAATGGCTGCCACTCACCATCATTCACTGCCATTTTGTTGGTGCAGAGCAAACTGGCCCAGGTGCCCTAAAGGAACTATGCTTCTAAAGTAACTATGCTTTTAATGACCCTAAACAGAAAGGAAGACAGAAGGTTATATTCTGATCTAGATGAAGACAAAAAAAATATTGCCATTCATTTCAACCAGGACAAGATTATTGATGGCCACCTGCAATGCACTTGTACAAATGTTCATCATCCTGTTCTCAA
>VZTM01032527.1:0-12619 GCA_013400555.1 Jacana jacana
TTTCAAAAAGTGAAGAGATTTATAACAGTATACTTTCATGCATGTATGTAAAAGCTATAAAATTATAAGTTGGAAAATAAGCAGTTTTACATAGGTATCAAGTAGATGTTTAATACAGACTCAGAGCAGTCTGATTCTGTTTCTTTTCCTTGCAATAGGAAAGATCTTTAAAGAATCAGGCTGGTTTTCTTCTAAGACACATCTTGGATTCTGGCGATAGTTTTGCTTGGTTGGTTGGTTTTGGGTTTTTTTTCTTTGATTGTTTTGGGTTGGTGTTTGGTTTGGGGTTTTTTTGAGAAAAAAAAACAATAAGAATTAAAGTTTGCCTGGTGAATTCTACACTGCCACACTGCCTTTAGGTGGTGTGTGCAGAGAAATAAATGAATGCAATGAGGTTGACTGTGAAATCAGAACTTGCAAACAATAGGAAAAGAGAAACAGAAATCTGTCTTTGTAATTCCAACTATAAAGCATTCAGCTGCTTTTATACTGGAAAAACAAATGCTAAGGTAATAGGAATGTCAATTTTGAGACCAGGCAGTGAAAGAAATCAGTACAGACAGGGCATTCTTGTCTCTTGCTTTACTACTAGCAGCAAAAGCTCAGCAATTGGCTTTATGAATTTGAATAAACCATGAATTTGCATGTGGAATATTTTTTTATGCTTAAAGAAAAAACACATTAATCTTTACAGCCTCTGACAGAAAAATGAAGACCTCAAAGCCTTCATAGACATCATGTGGACATATGGAACAAGTGAGTAGTTGCTTATGCAAATGAAGTTAACCATGGTTTTGTAGTGTTCAGCCAGCGATGATGTATCTGCATTCATTAAAGTTTGGAGCATCTGTATCTATTTGAAAATAAAAAGCCACTTTCTGGATGAAATGTATTTTGGAAGGAAACACCTCAAGAGAGGGAACAGTAGAAAAATCTACTACTTGCCCTGCCTTGTCCACTCTTCCAGAGAAGAGTATCTTCCAGATAATTTTAACATTGCCTTTCAGTTTTATCTAGTACTTGCATCACTCTCTCATCTGGTATCCTGGGCATTGGATACTTGCCATCATTGTTCTCTGTTTTCCTGACAGAAGTCCTTGTATTTAAGAAGGTTAGATCTCCAGTTTAATACTTGTTTTATTGTTGACTTTGGTGACAAATTTTGAGCAATCTGTACTTTGTGAGAAATTATTGCTGAACAGCTTCTTATCTGTTAATTATTTTCAGATTCATAGCTCATTGAAAACAATGGATAAAAGAGGAAGTATGTAAGATTATCTATAGTAGAAACATCTAACATAAGAACTACCATTTTCTTATTTGTTCTCCTATTAGTGATTCAGTCCTTTACCACTTCATTATATTTCGTAATACAGCAAACTGTAAAGAACTTCATGTACCACGCTGATCTAGTGCTCACAGAATTTCTCCTTCACAGTTGATCCCAGTGAATGTAATTATCTAGTAACATTCTTATAAATAAAGAAAAGCTCTTCTTTTACTGCAACATGAGGTGACATACTTTGTTTTAAAGTTGGTCTTGACCTGGATAGCCAAGAAGACTGTCTTGTAGTCATGCTCAGTATGAAGTGACTGTATCCTCTAAGCTATTTGACCCCTATGAAATCTACGAAGTCAATGAATTCATATGGACTGCATGTTGTGCAAATCAGATTAAATTATGTCCAAGTTCAAGCCAGGTAAACTCACTTTGTAGCCATAAACCTGTTCTCCTACATTTTTAATTGTTCCTATCTTTGCCTAATGACTTTCATCAGATGGTGTGGTGCATATTCTTTGACTTAGTGCCTACACTGCTAGTTCTGTATAGGCTATTACTGAAGTTTATAGTATGTGTGTGAGGTATTGTGAATACTAAACAAAACTTTCCAGACCCTTAATGTGTTATTCAGAGGTCATTATTACAATAAAATATCTCTGATTTACAAAGTAATATGGGCAGCCTACAGATGAAAATTTCTTGCAAAACTGAGTGAAGTGCTTAGTGGCAAAGGTATTGCTGACTTTAAATGAGTACGTGGAATATGACACAAGGAATAACCCTTCTGATCTGTGTTTGTGGTCCAAAGCCATTGGTATGGAGTATAAATGTGAAGTTCATGCAAGTAATACTCAAACATACAAGAGAGATGCAGGCATACTAGAGAGAGCCCAGCAAAGGACCATTAAGGTGAGTAAGGGGCTGAGCTGGGACTGTTTAGCTTGGAGTAGAGAATGCTCAGGGGGAATCTCATCAATGTCTTCAAATACCTGAAGTAAGGGTTCAAAGAGAATGGAGCCAAGCTCTTTCTAGTGTTGCCCAGCGATGGGGTAAGAGCTAATGGGCACAAACTGAAACACATCAGGTTCTTTCCAAATGTATGGGAATGCTTTTTCACTGTGGGGGTGACTGAGCACTGGCACAGGTTGCCCGGAGAGGTTGTGGAGTCTCCTTGTTTGGAGATATCCAAAAGCTGTCTGTATGTGGTCCTGGACAGCCTGTTTTGGAGTGATCCTGTTTGAGCCAGGTGGGTTGGAGCAGATGACCTCCAGAGGTCCCTTCCAATCTCAGCCATTCTGTGATCCTGTGTAAATGTCCTAGAACTGACCATCTAGAGCCTCATCCTCAGGGCAAAAGTCAGATTTATTTCCTCCTTTGTGTTACTTAGGGTCAAATTATATTAAACTGTGTTGTATATGGTATGATTTAAGATCACACAAATAACCCAGAGTGGAAGCAGGAAACCAAAGGATTTTATTTTCACTCTCCCTACAGCAGTATTTTAAATTGCAAATACCTGGATTACTGTTGTACTTCTTTAATTTGCTGTTAAAAACTGTGACATCACCTTGGCTTGAAGTGCTATTGTTTTGATATTCATATAATGAACATATTAACTTTATAGATAATTGATCTGAATGGGATGAAGGGAAACATCTCTCAGTATAAGCTTAGTGGTACAAGTGACATAGAGCACAACTTTAAGCGGGTACATTTTATCATAAAGCAAGGTTAAATTCCTCTAGTTTTATAACACTTTTATATATAGATATTGTGTAGCTTGAAAAAATAAGTCAGTTTCACAACTTGGATTCTTTCATGCTTATGTAATATTGTCTCATATTCTCAGAAGTAACTAGTAAATCAGCTATCCTGAGACCTGTTATCATTAGCCATGGAACTTCACCAGAATATCCATACATGGCTCAAAAGACATTTAGTCTGAAGTAATTAATATGAATAGCAGATTAAGACGCTTCATATTTCATTTGCATCTTCAGCTTCCGTTGTGTCACTTCTCACCCTGAGAAAAAAGGAAAAGAAAACAAAACCAAAGAAACCTGTAGAGTAGAGAAATAGAGTAATCATCTTTAAGATGGCAAATGTTTATGATTCGCTTTATGGCTGCTCTGAACAAAACCCTACAATCCTTTATTTAAACTCCTTTTCCAGTCAATAGGATTCATTCCTGGAATAAGGGTGCCAGAATCCATACATATATTAACATTACAAATTACCAAGAAATTTACATAAAATAAACACAGGAATATGATGTAAAAAACATCTGAATGTATAAATATACATGCACACGTACATATTATTTAAAATTTGTGCTTATTAGGAATAAAACAATTCATGGAGTTTTATGAGCTTATGTTTTATATTATTCCCATTAATGTCTTCCAGTAATGGGCGGATCAAGATTCAGAACTTATTCTAGTAATTCAGTCCCAAAATGATGATGGCTCAAAGCTTTACATTGTACAAAAAATTAAATTCAATTATGCAGACTGTGGTTCCTGTATGTTCTCTGCCTGAAATGAAAATGAGACAGTTTACAGATCAGATTTAGATCCTTAATGCAAAAAAAAAATCATCATTAAATATATCTTTCTTTAAATAGTTAGAAATCATTGTGCGAGTTTGCATGATTGCCTAGTTAATACAGGCAATTAAGTTTGCCCATGAAATATTTACTTTACTTTTTGAAGCAAAAGTAAAGGAAAAAAGAAAATTTAGGAGGAATGATCAATGCTAATAAAAAGGTTCTAGGCTTAGATTTTAAAACTCCACTGCATGTGTAACACATACATTTTCATAGTTCAGAAAAGACTTCAGTAGTCCAGAGCTGATTTCTCTTCAACAGTGTACACCAGAATTTTTTGTGCCTTTGTTTACCATTTATTTTTGATTAAGGAAGGAAACTTAAATATTTTGTTGGCCTGTGCATCTGTCTGTGTGAAGGAAATTCTCAGGAGAAACAGACAATAGAGAACCAATTAAGCGTTAATAATCACATATTGCAGCACAATCTTTAAAGGCATTAGAAAATAAAGAAAACTAAAGCTTTTTTATTATTATTATTAGGTCCCTCATTCCATCCTGTTGCAGGATTTAAGAGAAAATAGGTGCTGTGATCCTATTTTAAATAGTAAGAATCAGTTCGCTGAACGAAAATGTGTGCTTCGATGGCTCTTACCTTTTCATTAGTTGCCAAGTGTTTTGATGACAGCATTTAGTAAAGAAAAGTTCAGAGAACCTATAGAAGTTTGTGGAAATGAAGCACTAGTTACTATTCTAGTCATGAAGGTATTGGTGATTCAGCCTCGCAAGCAGTTTTTAAGAAGACTCTTTTTCCAGTGAATTAACTAGTTGAGTCTGAAAAGTGTTGGATTTTTTTTTTCTTTGCAAGAATATAAGTCTACGCATGGTAAAAAAGGACTCAAAGTTACATTCTAAGAAGCTTTGTGGTTAAATGTCCAGATAATTCAAATCTATTTTTTTATCACTTCCAAATGTTACAGAAAATTTTATAGTAAAGTATTTGATAAGCAACAATTAATTTATACTATGCCAGAGTGATTGCAATGCATGTAGATATTGCCTTTGATGTGAAAATTAGAGTTGGAAACATTGAACTGGAGATTACTAATCTCTCCAGTAACTGTAAAACATAATATATTATACCCCTCAAAGGCACAACATTTCAGAGTTCAGGCTATTGTGTAATGACAAGATGTGTGAGAAGTTAATTTTGCTAACATTTATTCCTGAAAAAATGAGTGTATGTTTTTTGCATGTGTTATATGAGATACACTATATCATTTAAATACTTGGGAAACTGGCATTCCTTTGTAGAGCCCTTACTAAATATAACGGCAAGGAGTTCAGGTGTAACTTTTCTTTACTTGATTCAATATTTAGTGGTACTTCTGGACAATGTGGATATGTTTCCTCTCTCAGGTGTACATTTCTTTGGGGACTCTTTCTTTACTCCCTATTCCTCTAAATTTATTTCAGGCCTGTTGCTTCTTTGTCCTTATATGAAATATAAAGCTCTGAGGGGAAAAAGAAATAAAAAAAAAAAATCTGTTTCCATTCTGTAACTGACAAACTGACAAAAAATTCTTTCCTTGTGTTTTCTGGAATATGCCATCTCACAGAATCACAGAATATCAGGGATTGGAAGGGACCTTGAAAAATCATCTGGTCATCTGCTTTCAGATTTGGTTTTGCAGGGCATCAGTTTCCAATGCAAGGCACACTTCCTTGCCAGTTGATAAACTACAGTTAGAGAAGATAGGGCTGTTTTCTTAGCTGTGATGGGGAAGTTGAAGAAATGAGAAACTCATAGCCAGCCTATTTCAGAGAGATTCAGAGTCTGAATCACCAGAGTCCCAAAGCAAGGAAAAAGTACTAAAATGGTGGGTGCTTTAGATAATTTAATGGCAATAAGTCCAAATAAGTGTACGAGGAAGGCGAGGAACCATTCAAAGATTGTAAACTTACATGCAAGAGCAACCTGAATTGAGAAACCAGTTTTGGCTTGCTACTGCTGACTGAAGACCAGCTGGACAGATCAGCAGTCCTTCCTGTATAAGTTAATTTGAATTCTCTCAGCCCATGATTCAGCAGTAAAAATGAAAGCAGAAATTACTGATTATTTCTGAAAATTGTTTCCAGAAAGTTATGTGCAAATAACAAGATGGAAAATACAAATTACATAGGAATAAGATGTTTCTTTGCTACTTCATATCTTAGATTTAGGATTGGGATAAGCCATTTGCTTTATGCAAGCCCCTGATCCTGATGTCACAGTGATGTATACAGAGATTTAATAATCTAACAAACCTTTTATTTCTTACTGCATGTCATTTATAGGTAGCTTGATCTGCTTGTTGTTCAAAATAACCAGAAGTTGTACAACCACATGAGCAACGTCAAATGTGAGCTGATAACTTGGATTCAAAGCCATGATAATGCAATCACACAGTTCTCTAATGTATACTAGTATGGCACATGCTCTTAGGCTGTGAGTGAGAAAAATGGATTTTGTATGTTGCGCTAGGAGAAAGTGTAAATATGTTGGTTTGTTTTATTTTTGATACTGAGATCAGAAATTCCAACTTTTTTGTATCCAGCAAGTCTGTGAAAATAGAAAATAGTTGAATCCTTGTTGTATTCATAGACTTGACTTCTTGAAATATGCAATAGATTATCCTTCTTAAGAGCAGTTCCTCTGGATTTTAGCCATCAGATGAATTACTTTAAATTATTGATCTATCTAAATAACTTGAACTCACAGCTAGAATGACTTTAGGCTGATCATGTTGTGGTAGAAGGCTATTTTGAGAGATATTAAATATAGTGAATGTGTCCAAAATATAGAATTTTGCGGTCTGTACAGGATTTTATGGGGTTTAAATCAAATTTAATCACCTCTACTTTGTGATCTGGAATCTTTTTTTGTCAAGCCACCTTGACCTTTTGATTTGGTTCCCAAATGATTTTGGGTTGCTTGTGTGGCATCATTTGGTAGAAAGTAAAGGACAAAAGTATCTTTGAAATACTATGGATATTTTTCTTATCTTCTACTCAATAGCTCATTCCTATTTTTAAAATAAAAGAAAATAATTTTTTAGCTGTTGAGTACATGACAAATTGTTGGAGAAAGGATAGTAAAGATGAGAAGAGTGACAAGCTAAGGAGAAAAGGGAGGTAAGATGCTTGGAAAACCTGCCTTTACAAGAATAGGTATTCAGTACAACATAAATAGAAAAACTTGGAAAGCAGGAGGAACTGAGCTTGATGTAGATGTCTTTGTCTTGTAAGTTTTGCTATGTGTTTATAGGGATGGAGGACTGTTCCTGGTTGAGCGGGGAGAGATGCACCTGATAGATGAGTTCAAAAATTATACCTTTGATCGGTGAGGGCTGGGAAGGATGACACACACAATATGTGCTGCCCTTGGAAAATCCTGAACTGCTTTGCATGTTTTTCTACTTACCCTGTATGTTGACCTTCAGTTTACAGGTGCATTTTCAGGTTGAAACGTTGTACATTTTAGCAGTGAAAAAAACCAAATAATCATGTTATTGCTGCTGAAACAGTGTACTTCTAAAAACTGCTTATATTAGCTTAGCTGATGAGAAAGAAGAAATAAAATTAGCAACTTGATAGACTTTCATGCTTATTTACATAATCTTTAATCTGGGAGGGCTCCTGAGATTTTTTAGAAAGAAATATTTGCATGTAAAATCTGGGAATAAAACATAGATTGTTTGAATACATTTAGAAAATATAATAAAAAATCTTCTTCCTTATTTATAATATGAATCAATGACTTCTACATATTTTTTGGTGTCTGTAAATTCTTAGAAATTTGTCTTATGTCCTTACATTATTAAAATTGTAAAAGTACCTTTAAACATAGAAACAGAAATTTTTTGCTGGTTGCACCTCTCCATGGGAGTGCTGTATTTCTTCAGCTATCGAGCTACTCTTATTTTCTTTCTTATATCTAGTGATTTTTTTTATTATTATTATTGGAATCTAATAACATGCTGTCAATTACAGTAGAGCATCTAAATCCAGTAAAGATGTTACTATAAGAAAATGAATCTTTAAATTTGTTGATCCTTGACACGTTTATGTCACTCACCAGTTTAGTGTTTACCTAGGTCACTGGCATGAAGTTATTTAAATAGAAGATGAATACAGAAAATATTCATAAAAAGTATTTTGCACAAGTTATGCTTACTAATATATATTAAAATGTTCTTATTTTTTATGTCCAGAAAAGTAAGAAGCAGTATTGTGCAAGAGGCTTATAAATTATGCCATGATGTTGTGATAATAGAATCACTGCAGTTATTACTGCCCTGGTTTCACTGACAATTGTTACTCAGAGCTTTCTTTACTGCCTTTGATAGCTAGTTTTCTCTTTGGTTAAAACTGATGGATGGAGGAAGAGGCTGAGAGGAAGTAGGAGATGCAATATTCTCCTTTGAAAGCATGTCAGCTCAATGATTTTCATTCACACATTTCTAGATACATTATACACTGCAGCTTACAAAGTTTTTGTATGTTACTAGCAATAGTACAAACCAAAAAGACAGTATAGTTACAGATAAATATTCCCCAGAAAGCCTTTTATGGTACAATTCCAATATTTAAAAAAAGATCTGTGATAAAATGTATTATACTTAAATAGTACAATGAAATTGTACCTCTTTTAATGAATTTTGATGAGTAAAAATGAAACTTGTGTTGTGGAACATGAAAGAAAAGGAAGGTTAGAGGATAAGTTCTCCCTGCTGTGCCTGGATTTCCCCAGGCTGAATATTAACAACATGATCAGCAGTGTTAAAACTAGCAAATGAAAGTGCCTAAAGAGTGAAACTTTTATGGGAATTTCAGGAGGACCTTGGGGAGGGCGAAGGCAGTGAAAAAGGCCTTGGTAATTTTGTCAAGACTGTTCATACCTCTTGTGTCAACTCTTGAGAGGAGGTTTTCCCAATTGCTTGCATTTCTTTGCAAGTGGGAAAGTAAGGATGTAACAGAGGAAAGATTGGCAGTGTGAAAAGTCAGATAGGGGATTGGTGTTTGTCAGAAGCACTTGCGTTTTAACGTTGAAATCAGGGTAATATGTTCCTTTTATTTTTCTGTCTACTTTCCTGAATAAATTATGATTCGAAGATAAATAGCAGTTGTTGATTACCCCAGCCCGGGGACTGGGGAGAAGGGAAGAAAAGAAAACCACTGTTACATTTTGTAGTATTTGTAAAACTGTATGAAAAATGTGAGGCAAAGCAAATAATCTAATCAAGCCTGTTTTAATATTTGGAAAACAAATGGTTTTGGAGAATATGAATTTCATTCATCACAGAGATTTTTTCACATAAATTGTAAGTGGCTATTATATGGGAAATAAGTGTCTATTTTGGAGCTGTCAGTGTTGAAAGTTACTGGTACTTATGATTGCAGATGCTTTTAGGTACATTTACTAACAGGCAAGTAAGCCCAGTTACCTAGCTCGTGAACAGCGGTTCCCCAAACAGTGTTACCAGTCCCCAGTTGCTCGTGCACTGCTCAGTCCCCAGCTGACACCTGTGCTGTCAGCTTCTGCTGAGGTACATTCCGTTTGCTACCACTGCCCTTAGGTGCTACAAGCACCCATGAGGCGCTGGCATTGCTCCATGATGGGTCTGGTCCAGGTGTGAAAGGCAGAGTATAGGCAGATGCCTCTGCATCACTAGCTGCTGAAAGATGTGTTCTGCTGCAGAAGGGCAGCCTGTCATAAAATCATAGAATCGTCTGGGTTGGAAGGGACCTTTAAGATCATCTGGTCCAACTATCAACCTAACTCAGATATAAAAAAAAAATAAAAATCCAAAAAACAATGACCCATCACTAAACCACACTGATCCTTATGTCAACCCATCTTTTAAATACCTCCAGGGATGGTGCCTCAACCACTTCCCTGGGCAGCACATTCCAATGTTTAATAACCCTTTCTCTGTAAAAATGTTTCCTGACATCCAATCTGAACTTTCCCTGGCACAACTTAAAGCCAGTTCCTCTTGTCCTATCACCTGGGGCTTGGGAAGAGACCAACCCCCACATCTCTACAACCTCCCTTCAGGTAGTTGTAGGAAGTGATAAGGTCTCCCCTCAGCCTCCTCTTCTCCAGGGTGAATAACCCCAGCTCCCTCAGCCTCTCCTGAGCCCTTTGAACACAGTGCAACATAGCCTTTAAGTACTTTAATAGATTGAAGAATTGATACTGATGGATTGATTAAGATCCAGACTACTGAAACTCATGACAAAAAGAATTTTCTTTGTCTTTCCTCTGAGTATTTCTGCTCAGTAATGCTATAGTGCATTTCACTCAACTGAGTGTTTCAGCTGAGGTTAATGGAGACAAACACGTCTAGCAAGCCATACCTTCCACCATGGTCCAAATTACATCAGTGAAGTTTTCCTGAATTCCCTGAAGGATGTGTTATGAGGGAATCTGAACTTTAGTGGAGTTCCTTTGAGTTATAGACTGTAAGATAATGAGTTTCCAAATGGTTTTGTTGCCTCTTCAAACAATTGTGATAGTGTTAGTGGCCAAAACAGATTCAGCTTTCTTATGGAAGGCAGGAAAGAGCCTCCTTTTCCTTAATTTAAGTATTTTACTGCAAATCAACATCTTTATTGTTATTCTTTTGTGTAGATTTTCCTGTTGTTCCTGAAATGCAGCATATCCTGTACAACTGTGCAAGCATTCAATAACAACGCAGGTAAGAGCATTTTTTTGATGCAGCAAAACTCAGTGGTTTATATACTTCTAGATTTCTTAAGATTAATAGCATAAGAAAATTCTTCACCGTAGAAAACATTTTATTTGAAGTTCTTTTAAGTTACTACTGAGTGCCAGAGAAACTGTTTGGAAGTGATAAATCTGTCACTAACCAAAAAGGATAAACGAGCTTTTCAATAGTGTTATTTCAGGCTAGGTTATTAACAGAAAACAATTAGGGTAAGTTTTTGCTCTGGTATAACTTGAAGCGTTTTCAGATTGCTATAGGTTTTAAGGCTCATGTCATTTACCAGTTAAGTATTTCGAAGGAACTTGCCATCTGGTCCCAACTGGAGAATTCAGAAAGGCTGTTGCCATTGAAATGAGTTAGATACCCATGAACTCTGGAGAAATGAGTTTAAGAATGCTTAAGCAGAGTCACGGGTGTTGTGAGCTAATAAAAGAGGTTTCCAACCTTTTTCCTTTTTTTTCTTTTTTTTTTTTTTTTAGTTTTATTTTGTTATTTGAAAGCATAAACTTGTTAAAAAAAAAAACCCAAAACAACTTTAAATTTCATGGCTGTCTTTACCATAGGATATAGATATTTAAGGTACAGAAAATTCATTACTATTTAGTAGCTGTATATCAACAGGAAAAAAAATGCATAATTTATGGAAGAAGGGGTGGGAGGCAGTTTCGGTATGTGGGCTTTGTGCTGTTTTTTGTTTTTGGTTTGTTTTTTTTACGAATCTTACCAAAGCCCTGGAAAATAGGGAAGCCTCTACACTTGTGGATGGATAAACTGAGGCAAAGACATTATGCATCTTGTTTAAGATTTTAAAAGTATATTTATTAAAAAAATCAGTAGTTGCCATTCTTTCCAGTGATTTGCAATGCAAAGGTTTGTGTTAGGCTTGTATTTAAACTGTGAAAATGTGTCCATTTCTAAGTGATCTTCAAGGGTAAGCTTCTATCATGTTTGTACCTCAGGTTTTAATCTGATTGTCATGTGTTGATTCTTTAAAAGAAGCAAAATAGGCTTGGCTTTTTTTTTTTAAAAAAAAAAGTATTGCGTTTTTAAAAAAGAAGCATGGAAGATTCAAGGTAGAGGTATGTTCTTGTGAAAAGGAGCAATAGATTTGAAAACAGTGATTGCTGAGGACTTCACTTGTAAAAATTCGTAGTATATTTTATATCTGATAGTTTCTTATAAGATTATATTAGCTTAGGTGTATGTAAACAGATTGTAAAGAGTGTAACTTTTTGAAAGATGGGGAACAAATGTAGCTGGCTGACAAGTCAGTTCTTTTGGCAACAGATGTAACAACAATTTTACTGATTTCTATTTAATACCACTTGAATATATTCATGTTCCTTTCGATATTTTATAAATATTTTCATCAACTTGCCCTAACTTTCCAAAGAGATTTATTGTTTAATCAAATATCTCAACAATTTTTTCAGAAACGTTTTAATAATGCAATTAATGAGAAACTTCAATATGGCTCTCATGTATTCAGAGAATGATGAAGTATTTAATCTCAAATGGGTAAAAAAGATATGGAATGGAATGATAGACAAAGCTTTGATCCTTCAGTATTCAGATATGCGCATCAAAAGGCACCCTGGAAATCTTCTTTGTGCTCTAATTTTATTGTATTTATATGCCCACAGCTAACTCAAATCTTTTAGTATGTCCTTTCTCCAACATTCCAGTCAGAAGGATCTGAGATTTAAAATGAAAATAAAAAAATAAAAAAAAAACCAGTTGGTAATCCAATTTGAGGCAGTTGACTGACAAAACTAATTAACTACTTGAAGACAATCTTCAAGGATAAAGACTAAAACCTGAGAAAAAACAAGCCAGAGTTCTGAATCCTAGCACTGTCACAAGCGCACTAATTTTTATCAGACTTAAACTCTGAATATTTTGCATTTAAAATTGTACTTCAATTAGAATTTAATTGTGAAAGCAACATATCTAAGTAGCCTTTTATAAAAATGTAATATTTAGACTACACAAAGCTTTGCCTATCTCCTAAGATCCAATT
>VZTM01032528.1:5227-27566 GCA_013400555.1 Jacana jacana
ATGCATAGTTTCTAGAGGAATGGGGGGGTTTCTTCCCATAAAACTAGGTTTCCTGGATACTCTAATAAATGGATTGTCATCATGATTTACTACATTACCAACTACGAAATGGCCTTACACGTTACAGTTTCTCACATCAATCCCTTCTACAAAGACATTAGCACAGACAAATGGCTCAGGAGGTAATCCATTCACGCTGGGAAACAAATTATCCCATAACGATATCTGCAGAGTAAAGCTGTTAGAATGTACATACCTACTGTGTAACACAAGAACTTAAAAAAAATAAGAACCTTGCTGAATCAAGACTTGGGCTAGGATCATATTCTTTAAAAGTCCTATTTTATTAACAAACTCAAAAGATCCCACTCTACATCTCTAACATCTACACGCTTATGCCATTCTGTAACTAAGTAGCACCATTAACTTAAATGGGATTACAAGAAGGTGTTTGCCTATCATTTTTAATAGGAATACAAAGGACTAGGGCTGCCAATAGCTTATTTCCAGAAATGTAACTGCTCAACCAGCCGTAAAGCAAATATTCTTAACACTATAATTTTACAAGATTAACAGCTGATGTAAGGCATGATCTTCAGAACAAATCACCATTTAAAAAAATAAGTCAAACTTTTTCTTTTGAATAAACTGTGCTTACTGCTCACGTGTCGGTCTTTTGTTCTAAACCACTGACCATAAGAGCTGGTTATTTCACAAACAGAAGGTATGAGCTTTGATGTATTAACATCATGGTGACTAACAAAACAGAACACCTTAAAATTCTTGGTTTTATGAGGGTTTCAACAGAAGAATTCCATTTTCCTAACCACTACAGATGTCAGGGACACCAAATGTTTCTGGATGAAAAAAGAGAGCAGGTTGAGGACAAGACCCTTCCTGTTACTGTAAATGTGTCAAAATAGAGGCCTGTTACCAAATAAAATACTTTTAAGCCTGTATTTCCCCAGAACTCCATAACGACTAATTCCCACTGAACAGGGAAAAGGACAGAAGGACCATCAGTGCTTAGGAAAAAGCATCAGGATGACATCATTGCCCGTCTGCTAGCCAGGAAAGGAAGAGAGGGATTATCTGAGTAGTGAACATCTGGATTGTGTATATAAAGGCAATGAAGGATTTTTATACATATTAGTTCACTGAGTTCCACTGAATTTTTATCTTACAAAGAAACAGTAGTGCTTCGATACGCTTTTATAATGAAAACGAAACAGGAATTCCAGTGGTCTGGGTTAATATATTAAAAGATACACAAACAGATTTATCATTCACTGCTTCTTTACTATATTTAATTGAAAAAATTTGGCAGACACTTGAACTTATAACTCTTTCTTTTCAAGTTAAAAGAATGTAGTTTGGTAATACTGGCTTTCTCTCTGATAAGATTCAGATACAAAGACTGTAAGTGACACGATTCTGATCAAACTGAAGTTCAAAACATATTCAGTTCCCCATCCCAGTACCATAACGGCTGCTGACAAAAGTATTACACATCAAGTGCTTCCATTTCTTAAGAACACAATTAAATTCAAATTTCTATTTTTTCATTTTACTTTTACAACCCAGCCCAGAGTTCCCGCGTAAGTCGCAACTCTGATAGTTGTAACGAGACTCAACTAGTCTCCATTGAGCAGCTCCATAAAGTTACTGTGCAAAACAATCAACCTTCTTGTGGAGTGCAGTACTACGCAAAGAAATGTTCTTACCTTGAACTGTTAACGTTGCTGATGCTTCAGCTTTGCCAACCATATTTTCTGCAACACAAGTGTACGAGCCCATATCTCCTGCCATGACTTTCCGGATTTTCAAGGTATGATCATCACGGATTTCATATCTTTAAATATACATAGTAATAAACAATAAACAGGAATAATAGAACTTGCACAATTTCTGTAAAGGCTGAAATCGGGTCAAGGTTTGCTTTCAATCATTTTTATTCCTACATTACCCTGAGAAATAAAAAATATGCCTAAATACCTAAAAATTGATAATGCAGAAGTAGTTTTAGAAGTAACATATATCTAAATATTTGAAAACCTTACTCTGATTTCATTTGCAACACGAGTCACTTTTACTGACGTCAGTGGAATTTCACTGGCATAATAAAATTGTAAAGTTCTAAGACAGAACATTTTAACTCTTAGAACTCTTTTAACAAGTAAATGTAGTAATAGCTATTCTTCCTATAAATTTTCCATCTGAAAGATTTTTTAAATGTGGTTGAAAAGAAAATATTGCTCTCAAGAAGATCAGAAATGCTTGAAGCCAATATAAATCACAATTAATTCTTTTTTTTTTTTTTTTTTTTAAAGAACAGTGTGGCCTTTTACCATTTCCTGTCCTTTCATCACCTTTTTTCCTCTTCTTTTTATAACACAGTCAATGTGCTTCTCTTTCTGGAAAGTAGATTTTTTCTCTTAAGAAAGCTATAATTTTTATTAAAGCTATAGACTAGATTAACAAGAAGCTGGATTTGACTGGCTGGAGACAACTGTGATGGGATTTCTTCTTTTAATCCCCAGGGGAGCCTAACAAGTTTTTAACTGATAACTGGAAATTCAGAGTAAATAAATAATCTATCTAACTATCATAGAATGCTTCAAATACAGGTCAATGATAATTAGAAACATCTTGTTAGAACAAGCAAGACCTTTGCCATTCAAGAAAAAGAAATGCTGTACGACAAATGTTGAACATCTCCATCATATACCAAGCTAGATGTCATAAAAAAGGTAATTTCATGTACTGCACCTTGTTTTTGGTAATTCCCCATCGTCTTTCCTCCACCTTACTGTAGGGACTGGGTCACCTCTTGCCTCACACTTAAACTCCGCACTATCATCCACAGTTACAGCCAAATTACTTGGTCTCTTCACAAAAGATGGTCTCTCTAAAAGGAAAGGAAATTTTAAAAAAGGATTAGTCCAGCAGCTCTGTGCCTGAATTGTGGTTTTTCCAGAACTGCAAGAGGAGCAGAGTTACAAATCTAACAGAGGTGCCTCTGGTGCCACCCCTCTCACTCTCAGCCCCAGGCAGAAGATCCATAGCCCTGCAGGTGGCCAGTGCTGTGAATCTCAACAGAGGAGGTAGACACTCACAACAGTGGCTCAGGATCCAAGCGCAGACTTCCTTACCTCTTATGAATCATCGCCACAGCTAATAGACCTAGAGGAAAACATGACCTACTCTGAAAATCTAAATACACATTGATCCTCAGATAGCAGCAGGGCTGCTGCAAGAACCTAGACAACCAACCACTCATCCGCTGCACTGCTTCAAAAAGACAAAAGGCACAAACTAAACATTGTCTCACTGGAGTTTTTGATTCAACAGTGCTGCTAAAACGGAAGGCAAAGTAAGGCCCAGCACAGTACGTAGTAGCTCTATACGGTTGCTTGCAGGTGTCAGAAGCAGCAGCTAGTATTTCATGCAATTCTTTCCAATGCTTCAATAGAAAGACATCATTTTTTTTGCTACTAGCATACATGAAATAAAAGAAGCCAAACCCACCCAACCCCCACCCCCCTCAGTGTCCTCTTTGTAATTTTTCTTCATAAAAATTTCTCTTTTCCTTGACTTGATAGGACATGGATGACCCAAGTCTTGGCTCATCACAATCAAAATAATTGCTGCAGACTTTTTCTCAGGCTTTCTGAACCAAAATGGGTTCTCAGTACAGCCTGTGCTATTCTGGCAACCCAGCTACTAGCTGGGCATTTTAGGAAAGGGATTGGCATACTTTTTTCCCTGTACCAGGGTTCAAAGCTCTATGGTGCTGGGCTATTCATAGTTCCCTAGTTCCACTCCAGGCTGTAATGCAGTGAGGTTTGCACACACACAAGGAAGAAACATGTTTCTAACATTTCCCAGGATGTTCTAGGGAGGATTACCCACCTAAAAAGGCAACACCAGATGACAAGAGGATGTCCATGAAAGAACAGGGAAGGCTTAAGAGGAGAGTGCTTGGCAGGTTCATAAGGCAGATGACCTCTTGGCCTATAAACCAGTGAATGCTCTGAGGGAGTTCATAAGGCAGTTGCATGTTTTGACTTATATGTATTAAAGATCTAAATATAATCTCCCTGGACCTGGAAGACTCTAAAGCCATTGGCGCAAGCAGGATGCGTGAATACCCAAAAATATGCCATAAATTTATCATAGCAATAGAAAAGCACCAGAAAGAAGGAAAAGGAGGCAATTTAATATTCTTAGTGTCTTGTCTCACATCTGTGTTTGAAAAAGGTGTTTCCAAATATTACTTTGACTTTTCAGATAAAGATATTGAGATTCAGTATTATAAAACTTTAGTGAATGCTTCAAAAAGGACTGAAGTGGAAATGTGAACTGAACAAAACCCTATAAAAAGAGCTCGCTTTATTTTCGAGCATCTCTGGACGAACTGGACACTTAAGTTGTAGAAAATGTGCTTTTGCTTGCAATTCCAAACAAATGTTAAATGAAATAGCAAGTTGATCTTTAAACTGTCAGTTCTAGCCTGGTTTCATAGACAAGAAATGAGAAATAAAACAGAGACCTACAGACATGAATCTAGCTGTGAATTAAAAACAATACAAATACAGACACTCTGCCCCAGCTTCTTTCTTGTGGGTTCAGTAAAAACACAATCTGAATGTCAGACAAGTACATTCTGGATTAAACTTCAGAGAAAGAATACTTTGGAGAAGAATATTCAACTTATGCAAGAGAAAAAGGACTGATCTGGTAAGGCTAGGACTGCTGCACAACGGCAAAACCCACAAGAGGCACACTGTTCTCTAGATCAGTCTCCTCAAAGAAGAGTAATAGTCCAAGAGATTTTGCCTGCCCATTCATAACACTCTTACTCAAATGCATAAATGGATAAGGGAAATCAGCACTGATTTAAGTATCTATCTTTGTCACACAATAATTTGGTAAATGCAAGGAAAGCTTAGCTAGGATCACTTTGAAACTTTCTAGTATTTCAGTTTCTGGCATGTAATCCTCCATCTGATCTAAAACAAAGACCTAAAAGAAAAAGTTCATCTTCTAAATAACCAAAAGCCATAAGAAGAAGATTTATGTTTAAATATTTTAATATTTTAAATGAGTACGTGTCTCGTGCTTTTTCACATATATTTAAGGCCTGAGTTGAAAGAATAAGGTGTATTAAAGGTTTTTAGACACAGACTGGTAAGAGATTCAAAGCTTTACTGACCTGTTTGAAAAAAAACCCCACTGGCTTTCACAGGCTGAAAAACATAAATACGTTTGAAGGGAAAACAAGATGAAGAAAAAGGGAAAAAGAGACCTCTTCCTGGAATGTAAACCTCTCAGAAGTGTTCAGCAGAAGTATTTTTTTTAGCCTGGCTTACATAAACAGTCCATACCGTGATTCCCTGTTAAGTAGTAGGCTAGTGATTTGCAACTAGCTGACACAGTTAACTAGGGCCCCTGGACCTGGGCCTTTAGCATATAACTATGCCTTGCAGGTAATCTTAGGAAGTGTGGATTAGATAAATGGACTGTGAGGTAGATTGAAAACTGGCTGAAAGGTGGAGATCAGAGGGTCGTGATCAGGGGTGCAGAATCAAGCTGGAGGTCCGTAAGAAGTGGGGTCCCCCAAGGGTCAGTACTGGCTCCAGTCCTCTTCAATATATTCATGAATGATCTGGATGAAGGGATGGAATCTACCCTCAGCAAGTTTGCTGATGACACAAAATTGGGAGTGGTAGTTGACACATCAGAAGGCTGTGCCATGATCCAGCGAGACCTGGACAGGCCGGAGAGATGGGCAGAGCAGAAATGGAAGAAATTCAACCACAAGTGTAGGGTCCTGCACCTGGGGAGGAATAACCCCCTGGACTGGTACAGGCTGGGACCTGGGAGGCCTGGTGGACAACAGGATGACCGTGAGCCAGCAATATGCCTTTGTGGCCAAGAAGGCCAATAGCATCCTGAGATGCATCAAGAAGAGTGTGACCAGAGGTCAAGGGAGGTTATCCTGCCCCTCTACTCTGCCCTGGTGAGGTCCCACCTGGACTATGGCGTCCAGTTCTGGGCTACCCAGTTCAGAAAGGACAGGGAACTGTGGGAGAGGGTACGGCAGAGGACCACAAAGATGATTAGTGGCCTGCAGCACCTCTCTTATGAGGAAAGGTTGAGGGAGTTGGGTCTTTTTAGTCTGGAGGAGAGAAGACTGATGGGGGATCCGATCAGCACCTATAAATATTTGACGGGTGGGTGTCAAGAGGAAGGGGCCTGTCTTTTTTCTGTAGTGCCCACTGAGAGGACAAGAGGAAACGGGCATGAACTTATACATAAGAAGTTCCATCTAAACATGAAAAGGAACTTCTTTACTTTGAGTGTGGCAGAGCACTGGAACAGGCTGCCCAGAGAGGTAGTGGAGTCTCCATCTCTGGAGACATTTAAAGCCCCCCTGGACAAGTTCCTGTGCAACCTGCTCTAGGAGGACTAGGGTTTGGACTAGATCTCCAGATCTTCCAACCGCATGTCATTCTGTGATTCTGTGACTTTCTTTCAATTCTAGATTTTGCTTGGAAGCCCTGAAAGTCCATTTGGCAATAAACTTCATCCCAAAGTGCTTCAAAGGTGCCTATAATTTTTAAAAAAAACCAGCATAATGGATCACAGGAAGTCTTCTTTAGTTTCTCAAAAGTTACACAGTATCTTGCTGGATATTCAGTTTCAAGAAGTTTAACATGGCATACAATCTCCTTTTACCATGGAAAGCCCTCCTTCAAATAAAGCTCTGCATGGGGCTTCAAGCTGTCCAAGTCCCAACTCTGAAAAGTAGTGAAGACAGATAAAACTGCCAGAAACTGACAAGTCAGATCTCAAACCTGAACTAAACAATGACAAAAACCAACAAAAAACCCACCCCATGCAACCGAAAAAACCAAACCAAGAGCCACAAGAGCCAGGACTAATGTAGCAGCACAGTGATGGAAACCAGTGTGCTAAGAGCCACAGTTTGAATATTCTTGTGAGGACAAAATATCTATTTCCTCCTGCAGAAACTATTAAGCTTTCTGAAGCCTTCCCTACTTATGGGACACATTTTGAACAAAAACTACTGAAGCAACACCCACAGTGATCATAAGGCAATTCTCCCATACTGAAGGAATTCTAAGATTGTTCTCGGAGTACAGGTTCCTTTCTCCAATAGCAACAAAAAAATGCAATTTTCAGCTAAGCTCAGTTATCTTAAATGAAAACATCTTTTCTGATGCTCAGAGGAACTATCATTAGGATCACTTGAACAAGGCTACCTGTTGTAACTTTACAACACTCAGTAGATACAACCACAAGTGAAAGGAATATTTAGAATGCTTCTCATTTTCTTCAACAAGAGAGAAAAAATAAGCCTCTGCTTCTTAGTGAATTTATTTTTTTGTTTTGGTGTTAATTTACAATACTAATTCAGTGGACAGTGGGATTATTATAAATTCAAGAACTAAACAAAACCAGCGCAAGGTGGACTGCAAAGCCATTAACTGTTACCCGTTCACTACAATACAACTATGACAAAAACATTTTCAACATAAACACTGAAAACAGATGAGAACGATCCTTCATAAAAGACTTACTAGGAAAAACAAAAATTGTACATTTTTATTAAAATAGTCTTAAAGGAGGAGTTCTTACCTAAAACAGTGAGCTCCGCAACTTCACTTTCACGTTCTCCAACCATATTTGTTCCAACACAAACATATTTGCCAGCATCATTCTTTCTTGTGTATGTGATCATAAGCTTTCCTCCTCTGATCTAGGACAGATCAAGGATAACAAAAAATACTTTAATATGAACTAGCGATTTAATAATATCTCTTAACTCGAAAAAGGTTTAGTTACAGATCATGAAACAAAAGAAGCTATCAGTGATCTTCCAAATCGTACAGAAAAGTGGAAAATAAATGTTACTATTAACTCAATTTGCTTCTCTTATTCAAAATCCTTGCCTCTTAGTTTTTCATGAGTGTTTTAAAAGTGTTCACATTCAGACCCCTATTACTCTTTTCTTCACTCTGTGTAATATAATACTGGCTATTCAACTGCCAGTTTAATGCTTGTTGGCCAGAACTGCAATTCCTTCCTATGTGCTACTGTAGCCTGGTTTAATCAAGTGGAGAGTAAAAATTAGCTTTAGACACAGATCCCATCTTCACATCAAGTGCTGCAATTACTTATTCTTGAAAAGAAATATGTGTACATTATTCTATCGTTGGTCATGCTTGTTATCATTCATAACCCTTGTGTTTGGTTTGGTTTCATTTCTTAAGGAAGCAAAGTAAATTTTGTATTTTTTAGTTCTTCACCTTTAAATAAGTAATTTTAAAGGCTGATAAGCAGCTGGGCAGAAGCAATTAAATGAATACTGGGAAATGAATACCTTTCTGCTCTTAATTCTGAATTCAGTTTTTGGAAGATGATGGAATTCAAATAACCCCCAAATCAGAAAACATACATCCCCTTTGTGATTCCAAATCTTATTATTTTACATTAAAATATGTATTAAATGTATACCAAAATATCTGATCTCCATTTAATAGTATTTATTCTCCCATTTGATTGGAAAAATGGTTGAACAAGTTTCAAAGCTTACCAAAATGCAGCTAAATTCATGTAGGTAACTGAATGTGTACCATGTTTACTTTAATATACAAAATCGTTACTTAATTACATCAATTACATTTTTAAGTTAACATATGCTTGTGAGTCCAATCACACATGAAAGTCACTGTAATTCAAGGCATGGGTGGAAGCATACAATAAATAAAAGCCACATATGAAGCTACATGAAAGGTTCTAATGTGGTCAGTGACAAGAAGAGTGTTCCCAATATGAGGTATTTTGCTCAAGCTGCCTACAGCTAGAAATCTGCCCCTGAAAAATCGACATCTTGAGCAGTGTTGGGCTCTTATTATCATTGTAAGATGTATGCACACAAAGATGACAGTCAGTTATTGAGATAAATGAACATGCACATGTAACATAGATAGCGTTGCATACAAATTTCATTCTGTTGCCATTGGAATGTGTTGTTTGAGAACAGAAAAAATATGTTCTTTATCATTGAGAAATCTAGTAATGTTTAAATTTCAATGGGGATTTGAGGCATGAAGAATGAAAAAATAAAGGTGACCTGCAAATCCACATTTTTTTAGAATTTGTGTACATTTTTAGTTTGCTAACTAAGAATTTACCCATTAGCTGATGATTTCAAACCCATGTAAACAGACTGGTGATTTTCATACATGTCTTAAGAGCTCAAGTCCTACTGATGTTCAGTAGCATTTGTGTTCCTCTGTGATGTTATCACTTAAGAAAATCCCATTCAGACCCATTAAAATATGACACCACTGTGTGTTTTGCACAAATTGTAACCTCCAGCAAGAACTACCCCAAGAATTTCTTTAAGGAATCACCACAAGACTGTGTTCAAAGCGCAGATGGAGACACGCATTAAAGCAGGAAAATTTGAACAACTGAAAAATCATTGAAAGCTGCCTTTCTTCCAAGTTATTTGAGGTTTACACAATGAAGGAGGGGCAGAGGAAACATTCCCTCCAGGACACTGAAGCAGACTTCCAAAGATGTGCGTGCCATGCCTACTGAAGGAAGCTGTGCTTTCAAGGTGGAATTCTGAATGCATTTACTTTGTTTTTCCTAGGAGTTCTCCTGTGCTTGTTTGTTTGTCTCCTGATCTTGTTTGTTTGTTTCCTTTAAAACAGAAGAAGGGTGTAGAGCTTTAGCTCCCATGATGGCTATGCCACATTAAATTGTGCTGAATTACACGGTTACAGTAAAACGCACCACAAGCGCCTGTGGAATTACACGTGCCTGTAACTAGAGCATTCGCAGGTGGCTAGAAGAAAGCGTACTTCTGCTGTTGGCTGACAACCCAAGTTTTCTATTAAATTTTAATAATTAGGTACCCACCAGCTCAGTAAGTCTGATCCAGTCTCCCTATTTATTAACAAGACACTGTGAACCAAATAGTCACAAATTTATGTTCTCTATGTGCAATTTTTGCCACTTTTTCTATCAATAGGAAATCCTAGAAATATCTGTTGACTGTAGACCAATGGCTGTAACAACGTACACAAGAAATACATGCATGTCAATTTTTGTATGAACACATAAACAATCACTCCTACATTTCTTCATCTTATTAAGTTCATAACCAGTAAATCCAGTACCATAAGTTCATATCCAGTACCTAGAGCAGTACAGTAAAGAGGCAGATAGCCTTTGGGGAACAGTATCTGAAATCCAGCAAATTAGAAATATTCACGGTCTGTGGATACTTAACAGTTAATCAAGGCCTTTTAATTTGAGTGCTTTGGCTCTTCTCATATCTGTGCTCCTGCCCCAGAATACACCAGCCGGACTTTATAATAGCAAACGATATAATGGTCTGAAAAAGTGACAGGCAGTGTAACATTTCATCCCAAAACTCCAGAAGAGTTGTTACCATACTGAATACAAAGAGAAATCCTTTCTTCCTAGTAAAAATAGATACAGCAAACAGTTTTACTATACTACTTTGGTAGAGACTGCATATCATGAGAAAAGAATTGCCTTGCTAACTGCCAAAGCTTTAAGTCCAATTTTAAAAAGGTGGAAGCAAGTATCATGTTTCATTTATACAGAAATCATGCCAAGGCACTTTTTGACTTTTCACACCATTTCAGGAATTTGTTCTGTTCTGTGCCTACCAGCAAATTTATAAGGGCTGTGCAAGTAGAGAATACAAGGATAGCACTGCACACTGATGAGAGAAAAAGATTGTCAACAGTGGTTCACAGATGATCTTCAGTTGCCTGTAACACGTATGGATTATTGTATGCAAGTTAAGAGCATATATGATAGCATGGTAACTTACAAAGACTTATTGAGAGCTGTTTGCTGTGACCTGCCTACCCAACCACATTTTGCTCCTCAGGAGTAAATTGTTCGTTCAAGCAAGTCCACTACATTTATTTCTTTA
This sequence comes from Jacana jacana, assembly GCA_013400555.1. Taxonomy (NCBI): domain Eukaryota; kingdom Metazoa; phylum Chordata; class Aves; order Charadriiformes; family Jacanidae; genus Jacana; species Jacana jacana. The sequence continues at coordinate 16,239 of VZTM01032528.1, forward strand.
AACAACAGTGGGAGATGTTCACACAGAAAACTCTAGGCACCCACAGAGTTAACTAGGTTCAGAATTGTAAATTGTGGCCACCCAGCAGCAAAAAATCATATACAAATAATGAATCAACTCGGTCAGCCAATAAATCAAATCCATAAAAACTTACCCATGGGTTCTACAACCTACCACCAAGTATTCAGTATAGCTGTACACATATTCTCAGACCATATTTTATATACCTATGAGTGTTCTGTGTGCATATGTAAATTTCTGTATGTGTAAATCCACACCCATCTGTCTATGTTAAGAAATATTTTTATATATGTGGGTGATTAATGTACTTTTCACAGAAATGTGCTATGAAATCTAAGAGAGAATGAAGCCATGGGAAAAACACTTGGAGGGTCCAAATATAAAGGTGGACCAGCATTCCTTTAAACTTTCTTTTAGCTCCTAGTTTAATTCTATAATCTGCTCTGTTTCAAAATGATTTGAAAGCAATCTTAAAACCATAAGAAAATAAAATTTAGACTGCAGAGTGAAATACTAACCTGTGTTTGTACAGCCAGGGTTTCTGTATATGTAATATCACAAATTTCACATATTTCAGTCTTCCACAGCACAGCATACATAACATCACATTTTATTTAAATGAAATGTGACAAGCATGTGATATTAATGTCATACATGGTCTTGGCTTTAAAAGAGTACCATCTAATTATAAATGACAATAGAACTGTTAAAGAACAACGTGAGCACAGGCAATTGCAATTAACAGCATCATGAATAGTAGAAATAAGTAAAATGGATTTTTTATTTCTTAGTTCAGAAGCACAGAGGTTGCTCATTTCCCTCTATGTGGTCTAGCATCCCAAAGCAAATTAGCATATCCTTAGTATAATCATATTGTGACTTATCATTGCAGCACAGACTGTAAGGCATGAATGTCAACAACAGAAGATAACTTTGCAGTTTTAACAAAGTTGAGTAAAATAGAAAAGTGTAAATGAATACCTGTCTTAAATTTTTATTTTAAAATGTGTATTTTGTTCCGAGCCCTGTGAATCCCAAGTATTCTTCACTACCTATCATAGCATACTTAAATATCAGACATTAGACTTCAAAACATGTTTGGAATATGTCTTCAACACTGATTAAAGTTTGCTCTTGTTCAAAGTTCTTGTCCCGCTTTTGGTTCCATTCTCTGGGACTCCAGGAAGGTACATGCTGCCTCCTCCAGATCAAACACACAGAAAATTCTATTTGAGAGAAGTTTAAAATATACTTTTAAGTGGTCTTCCTGTGCCGTAAAACCGTCATGACAAAGTGCAAGTCAATTGTTCCCCTCTACCATGCAGACCAACAAAACGGTCTTGCAATGATGACAGGCCTGAACGTGGTCTATAAAGGCTGGTGCAAAATGCACAGGAAGATAGCTTTACTTAAAAAGGGACAGCATTTAAGGTAGGTGAAGTGACAATAGATTGAAGCTGCTGCTGCTTCTGGCACCCCCGCCAATCCAGCCAGGATACATCAGAGTCAGAATCAGATACAGGTTCGCTCATGAGACTGCCTTCCCCTCTTTTATGCCCTCATTATTAATAGCTGTGTCTACAAGAAAATGTGTATCTACAAAGGCTTCAGGGTTATCTTTGTCCTGAATTGCTTGGTGACTTCAGAGGCAGCTGAGGGCTATTCAGCCTTTGGCATTATCACAAGACAGCAAACATCAGAATTACCATATGCGTTTGATACTTTACCCAACCAACAAGATTGTGGAAACAGCCAAGATATATGCCGAATGTCATAAATCAACTTCAGAAAAAAAACCAACCCCAAACAACAACAAAAAAACCTCACATACCTCAGCATATATGAATTTCAGAAGTTTAAAACTGTAACAATCCCAAACTACTTTCCACAAACATTTGGCTTTTGTTAATCACAAAGGAAAGCTTAATTCAAAATAAGCCATACTGGCTCACATTAATCAGAACTAATTTCTGAACAGACAGTTATGTTTACATGAAAATATTTGAACCAGTAAAATACTTTCCTGAAACGTTTTCACAGCTACAGTACAAAACATTTACTATGTAATACTTCCTCTCTTACTATAAACCAAGATTAAATTCCTCCTACAGCAAAAGCATGTTACAACTACCTTCACGGCCTTAAATATCTGCTCCACCATGATCTAAAAAAAAATAAAAAGGCAAGTCTCAGAAAGTGTTTTTCACAATGCTATTTACTGAGTAGGGAAAACACAGTAAACAACTAATTTAGGGCAAATCCTATGCACATCCTATGGGTCAGTAAAAAATACATGGGACTAACCAATCTTTTTGCAACACCCAAAGAAGGCCCAACATGGGAACAGTGAGTGTGTAATGACAACTACAATATTTCTGTAAAACTGTAAATTTAACCTCATGTATGGATCTCCCCTGCATGCACTGGTGCATATATACCTTTCACTGCAATCAGTGACTGAAATCAGAAATAAAAGTGAACTTGAACTGAACTCAGTGTCTGGTATGTCTTCATTTCTCTCCCCTGAAGCAAGTCAGATCATTTGAAGTATCTGTTACACAGGAATTTTCTTTTAAGCATCACCACCACTGTGTCATTTAGACACTTCCAAGGATAAAATCCCAGACCAGCTGGGGTTAATTTGCCACACAAAACCTCTTAGTTTTAAATTCTGTTACCTAAAATACCACAAATGTAATATGGAAAAATAATCCTAACAAACCAACAATTTTAAAATGTATAAAAAATTCCTACCTGGTAACCATAAATGAAACAATATAGCTCAAATCTACAGAGGAATTTAGCCACTGAGAATTTCTACACTGAGAAAGCCAGATGCAAGGCCACTCTGTGGGGCTGTGTCAAAAAGTCACCAAGAATGAAGCCAAGGGCGGTTTCAGATCAGCTCTCCTGGGACCGCAAGGGCCCATTTACATGACCCGACCAGGCTTTGTGTGCTGCAGAGGGGAGGAGTACCACCACCATGCCAATTCTGAGGCATATGGACTCTGCTGATGAATTCAAAGGGATTTCAGTTCCTAACTGTCATTGTAGGTATTGACCAACATTGTCTTACTTTTCTAAGCCTGGGGTTAATGCTGGCAGGATGACAACATGGATTTAAGAAAATTTGACATCATAGTGTGAATTTTCTTGATAGGAAATTTCCTACTTTCTCCTAAATAGGAAGGTAGGCAAAACTTCACTGAGACTTGTAAGCTGATGAAAGACATTTCTCAGAGTGCAGATCTCTCAGCCATTGTACCAAAACGTGGGATTTTTCAAGGTCTCAATATAGGGTCTTCTAAAGGGAAGTGTTCTGACAGTGCTCAAGTTAGCAAGAGCTCTGAAGTAGACATTGATAGGTTGCCCTCTATGATGGCTCCCCACAAGAAACTGAAAGGCCTTTAACATGCAAAATCAAGGTTCTCCTAGACTTAAAAGTTCAATTGTGAAACAACAACAACAAAACCATCACAGTCTGAGAAGAATTTAAAGAAAAAATATTCAAAATTTTTCTCTTGGCGTGCAGCAGGTCATCGTTTTCAGCTTTGCCTTAATCATTCAGTAACTGTTCGAGATGCAGCAGATTTGGCTCACACTCACAGTCCCACTTGCCCCAAGAAGAAAGCACATCCCCTCTGAGACCGACTGTCCACTGTTGGCTCCCCAATGAAGGGGATAGGAATTACAGGCTCCCAGATCCTTCCTGAGATGGTTGCTTTTCCTGCATCTGATTGCCTGTGAAAGCCTTCCTCCCCAGAGCTGGCACAGCAGCTTCCCAAGGGGAAAAGGAATTTCTATAGTCCTCTGTGGGTAAGATGGCACCGTATACAAACTAGGCAAATAAAATTTGTCACAGGTGACAAAAATGAAGTGGATTCTTTCATGTATTTCCAAGTTGGTATTTTGACAGTTTTAAATTTGATTTGATTTGATTTCTCATTTAAAACATTTTCTTTTGAAATTTTACAATCAGGCTCGCTTCCAAAGAAGTGCTGGCACTACCAGCTAAGTACAACAGTTACATAAATATTTTGCAAAATGTAATCCTGAAAAAATATGAAATGTTTTCTAACATAAATACCAAAAACCTCTGATTCTCTGACTTATGACCAAGATGTTATAGAAATAAGACCATGGCTAAAAAAGCCCATAAATCTGGCTTAAGTTTCTACTGCATCTATCTCTGAGTCTAAGCTCAGTTAAAACTCTAATTTTTAGATGAAGATGAAGACTATGCTGGACATAGAGAGATGTGAAAACATTAAACCTTTTACATCATTTGTTTGCTTTCCAAAAAAGGAACATGAAGAATTGTTCATGAATAGTTAAACACAAAAGTAATATATTAATCTGCCACATTTCACTCTTCCATCAGTGATCACTGCAGCTCCTGTGACTGCAGCACGTGCAAATCATAAATCACAGATTTCCTGGTATTTTTTGTGGTCTGCGCACAAGCTTTCTGCTATAGGACTGAAGTAAATAAAAACCTGCAGTCACAGGCAACCACAAGAAAATCTGACTCTAACTTACCATTTTTATTGAAAGAACATTGAAAAGCCACTGGTATAGATTTTACAGCTACAGATAAGATCCTTGCTTGAAAGATGCTGAAATTTAAATTATAAAGAATAATAAGAAGAAAAGAAGTAAAGATCAGATCCTCCAATTTCCTTAACCCACGCAGCAGCCCTGTGCCACTATTTTCATTTTTGTGCTCAGCTTTAGATCCTCTGGATGGGCTTAACATGCAGTCAGTGACTTGCAGATCTCAGTCCACCCACAAATGTTCAGGCATACGTTGCCACAGGGGACTCTACAACATAAGCTGATCTTTGGCAATGGACAGTGAAGCCAGGAGCTACTTGCAGTTTCGGTTACTCTTAAAATAAGCCAGCACGTGTTGCAATCAAGCAGAACAAATCACACACTGTTCCTATTCTCTATATGTTCTGGGATCATTCCTCCCTGATGCTCACACAGTTCTCATTGCTAGCCTTTAACCACGATACCCTCTGAGAGTTGTTGTTCGTGGGCTACTACTACACTCACCACTGGGAAATACAGCTCCAGTGTCAGGAGGCACCGGCTGCCTACCAGATCTGCTCTTCCCTCTCAGCCCTTCGGAGCAGTGAACCACTCATTGTTCAGTGCCTAAATGGAAGAGTTGTTACAGTGTGAATAGCCAGGGAGAACTAAGAGGCTGAAGCCTGAAGAATGGTGCCTCTCCCCTCGCCTTGTCTGCTCACGGTTGGGGGCTGCCCGAGCTATTCAGGGGGGCTCTGGAGCCCTGCTGGGATAATTGCTTCCTTTGCAGCAGTTTCTTGCTATTTCTCTCAGATGCCACTGTGGGTTTCAATTCCTGGCACAATTTTTGTTGTTGTTAAAAGGGTATTGTAAACTGCACCAATGGAAAAGGTGGAGAGAAAAAAAGAAAGTGGCTGGGAGGGCGGAGAAACTGTTCTGGACACTGGAAATATCAGCTGCTCAACTTTTTCCATTTGCATTTACAAAACAAAGGTAACTATGATCCAGCTGGTCAAGTTCTGTATGGAAATCTGGGTCTCCTGTTTGTGGCAGTTTGCTACTGGTGGAACAGGCTTGTAAAAATGGCAAAATTGAAACTACTCAGCACTTTCATTTTCCCAGTTTTCTTGTGGCTGTGTGCGTGTCTTTTTTTAAACTACTGCTACGCTAACCTACACAGGAATCACAGAAAGCTTTGATATCTTCTGTACGAGCAGTGTAAAAACACATAGTGAGCAGGAAGTAATTTTTACATAACTAAGTGTTATCCGATCAAATTTCAGTTCCTTTAGTATGAATTACCTTTTTCCATGACAGTGACGGGAAGTTCAAAACTGCAATTGTGTTCCCATAGTAAACTTTCCTCCCTAAAAACACAGAATCAGCCACACTAAGCTTCCAAAAGAGGTATGAACCCAAATGTTTGATCTGAAGTGAACACTTAACTTTTAAAGACATTACTGTTTCTTTGCCAGCTACTTAGTGCATCGAGCAGAAAAGACAGACTTTTGCATCTAAAAGACTCACCTACCTAACATTCTGGACAAATTTTTCAAAAGCAGACAGCAAAAGTTGGGAATCCTTGGCTGTTGCACAAGGCAAGGGGCAGTCATCACTTCTGGCTGTCAGAGGGACATAGTGAAATGTCTAGGTACTTGAGTTTCACTTTGAAAATCTGGTCCTGATTGCAGATCACCAAAAGGTGCTGCCTGCAGCCCATGGCATGGGATGGCACTGAGTGCCATCCTGACTGATCAGGGGTCATTTACAAATGGGACAAGAGCTGCCCTCAGCTGAAGCACGACCAAGGTTTTAACTCACCACTCCTGAGACACTCTATGGCTTCAATCAGCACCCCACATTCAGAAAAGTATTTCTAGGAAAATTATTTATGACTAGCTTCTCTCTGTGTTGCTCCCATTACTGCAATTTGTTTTTCTTTGCTGACTCTCTTCCCATGCATTTCAAGGAAAGGTACGGAAACTGATGAAAAACATACATTAAAGAACGCTGAGGAAAGCTGACATATGTAAACAGGCCTGGAAGCCAGTATTTAAAGGGCTGGCTTGATAGTATCTATGCAAACAAAAGACCTTATCAATAAGCTTCCTTAGTTTTCTTGCCTCCTTTTCCAACATGAACAAACATTAACAGGATCAACCACTACCGCAGTATGTAAACAAATTTCAGTAGGCCACATCAAGTACCCTGATGTCTGCACCAAGCTATAACCTCACAGAAAATTTTGTTAACCGTAAAGTTCACAGTGGTTTACCTTAGAGAACATGTTTGTTTCAACACAGATCCACTGATTACACCTATTTATGTCCAGAAAAGATAAAGAAATGATACTGGCTACCCTTGGAAATAATGGAAGACTAGTAATGTGGTTTTCAAACCCTGAACAAACATTCAGAAATTAAGGGAAAACATTCTAAAAGCCCGTAAGCATGATAAGCATAAAACCAAAATAGTGAGCTGAACTAAGACTTCATCAACTACACATTGTACTTTGCATTATACTATTACGGGTTGTACTTCACGTACTTCATACACGCTTTTCTAAGACAGCCATATTGTTGATTTTTTTGAAGAAAAAGCAAAGCCAAACTCTAAGTCATTCACGACCAGAAAGGCGATAATCTGAAGAAAATGTTTGATATAGAGAGCAAAAAAAAAAGTGTTCTGATGATTCCCTTCACCTTTAAAGTAATTCCATGTGCTACTCTACTACACATTTGACTGGAAGCGCCATAAAAATCTTCAAAAAGTTTTGTCCTTTGATAAGATCCACTTTGAGTGGACTGAAATGAAATGCTGCACGCTTCCCCAGACCTGAAGTTTGGCAAGAAATTTTTGGTAGAACATAATATGAATATTTCCACTGTATTTCAGAAAGGTGCTTACATATTCTTGAATTTCTGAATACAGAAATTCTTGAAAATCCTATTGCATCAAAACTTTTGTTCAATACCTGTAAGAACTAAAGAATAAATGCTGTACTATAGATATTATACTGACACTTTCAAAGATCTGTGCACAGAACAATCTGATATGCAGGTCACTCTATAGATAGAATAGCAAAGTATCAGTTTTGCTGTACTTAGAGTTGCCTTTAATACTGTGTTAGATTTTGATCCAGGTTCATTCTGCTCACACATGAGGCTAATTTCATAGTGGGATTGCTTGGAAATATACCACAAAGGTATGAGTTTATGATTTCAATGTTAACTTATCAACAAATGCTTAGGAGAAATTCACCTTGAAGCGGAGGATGGGGCCCCTGCTGTGCTTGGCATACTTGTAGCCCAAAGCAGCAACTCTATTTCTCTATTCCTGAGATGTAAGAGGAGGTGAATACCAAAGCAGGAAGAGGGATTTAATGAGATGCACACTTCCTTGAGGAGTGGAAGACCAGAAGCTCATTAAGTGGGGATTTGGACAAAGGTGTACATATGGGATTCCATCAGAAAGACATTTTAGATGCTAAATTAGTCAGATAAGCAAGTAGATTATTAGAGTAGTTTGAAGCGTTGTTTCTTTTTCTGTATCATCATGTGGTTAAATATACAATACGTTTCCTTTTCTGAAAGCTCTTTTATGGTATTGTCAACTACTCTTCAAATGCTTCCAAAGGGAAAAAGCACTGCATCACACCTAACTGGAGTTAGTGTAGCTGTTACACTATTATAAGCTTTCAGACAACTCTAAGAGAAGGAAAATGACATAAATCTAGATGAAAGGAGTAAGTGATTTAAAGCTTGTTACCTAAAAGATTGTCTTCAGAGTGTCTATAGAGGGGACAGAAAAGGACACAATACTGTCCATTTAATATCTCAACTCTCTGAACTTAATGTAAAGTGGACATGGACTAACTCCACATATAGTTTAAATGCTGTAGATCGGTACCTAGGTGTAACGCCTGTAGACCTTTTTTAAAGACTGCATCTTGTAGAAAGTAAGGAAGAAAGAATACAAAGGTAAAACATAGTAGACTACATGTTGCTTAGGATTAAATGTAATCTCTTCTACTAGCAGAATCAAAAACTGCATTAGCGTTGTTCACTGCACCTGAATAAATAGGTCATTTTTACCTTAAAAAACTTTTCAACAGTAGCTGAAAATCCAAATTCCAATCAGAATAAGTGGAAGTCATTTGAAACAATGTAGGAGAGAAAAGAAAACCTATTTTGGTATCTATTCTTTTTACTATTTCACGAACACAAAACCGATGACCATTAACAGTATCCAGAAGTAGAATGAGCCAAACAAATGGCCTATGTGTTTTGTCAGTGAATACCTTGGAAAAAAAATATGAACTCTGCTCAAAGCACACTAATAGGGCACTGCATATTAAACCAGTATTTTAATACATATTTGGAAAATCCATATCAATAGACTTCTGCTATAAAAGAGTTCCCTAGGCTAGATATCAGTCCTATAGACAAGAACAGTATTTGCAAATAAAATTTTCTGGATTAGCAAACCAAACCCCATTTTAATTGTAACCAGCTAATTATCCATCATGGTATCTTGCTAAGGCAATCCCAAATAAACAAAGTGGTGTTAACCTGGCAGTAGCTAGAATTTACCCCACAAACCCAATATGAATGATGTCCTTTTTTTCTGTCACCATATACTTTTTTTCACTGTGTAGCTTTGTAGCACTGCAAGCAACAGTTCAGGTGTGAATCTGCCCACTTTCAAATTTTAAAAAAAAAAGTTTCCTTATCACTTATTTTTGTTTATAGCCATATGGTGATTATATTAATAATATAGGAAAAACAGAGATAAAGTTGTAAGTTTTAAAATTTCGCATCTATTTTAACACAAAATTAGGGTGAAACATAATCCATTCTCAAAAATTATCAAAACATACTTCCATGAACAATCTCTTAGAGACTGAGGCTTCTGCCTAAGTTGTCTGGAGGTTAGTAAAGGCTCCAAATGAACAGGTATCCCAAATTTCACAAGCTGTAATGATGTGTTAACCTTGGTGACAGTCAGAACAGAAGGGTCAAAGGTTCAGCTGGCATCCCTGGGGATGGACCCTCAAGGTGAGTTTGAGACTCATTGACAGGACAGCACAGTAAAACTGACACTCCAGTCTAAGAAACCTTTATGTTACAAAGATGAAGAACTGCCTTTTTCTTGAACTTGGTATTTATAGCAGTAGAAGAAATGGCCTTTGTTAAGGTGGTTAATGTAGGGAGAACACAGTTCGCCACCACTTACAATACCAAAAGCAAACATTTTCAAAGGTTACCTTGTATTTTTGAATCAGAAATAATTAGCGAAGCAGGCTCACTGGTTTACTCTGCTTGCTACTCTTAATTTTGCAAATTTTAAAAATTATTTCCCCATGTTCTACTTAAAATTTCCAGACTGCTAAAATTAAGATTTCTCCTCCTACTGCAAAACCCACTACAACTACCTACATTTGTTAGCTTCAAGAATAACAGATATAATAGATGACCTCTTATACCAGCAAAGCCTTTGATTTTGGATAACATAAGTAGAGTAACAGCTGTCACCTCTAGTTGGGTCATTCCTAATATTTAAGAATTACAAACGCAAAAGATACTGGCAAAACATATAACAGAATTTTTCTTAGCAGAAAATGAGCAAAAATGAGAATGAATATGGAATACGTCCATAAAAATCCAGCTGGCAAAAGTAAAGTAGCTTAATGACAGACAAGCCAATAACAACAAAAAGTGAGGCAGTAACAACAGCAGCAACGAAAAGATGAAGAAAGTCAACTCATTAGGCCCTTCTAAAAGGGGCTTCTCCCCTGCTATAAATTATACAACAGACTGTCTTGTAAAAGGTGGAACACTAGTTTTGGTGAAGACAATGGTAACACTCCCACTGATTACAGTAATGCCAGAATTTCACACGGAGAGTTCGGGATGCGTGCAAAGTGTATTTTCATGAAACATACTAACCATAGTTATTGTGAAAGCAGATTTTCCAAGAGTTATAATTATGTACAGTGTCTACTATAAAGACATTCCCAGTTTATTAATAAACTTTTGAGATCCTTGAATACAAGAGACAGTAATTCAAAATCACTTCAGCATATAATTTGAATGGTAAAGAGACGTCTTCTCTAAAATTAAAGAAAATCTCAAAATCTTTGTAGCTGGGCTAGATCCTACAAGTGTTACACAATCACAAACACCCAGAGTGGAGCGTGGCCCAAATAAGCAAGTTATATTCTAACTGTACTGTTTTGTCTACAAAAAAGAGCCTGTTCTTGTTTTAGCATGTAATAACACTTTGCACTTCAGCAAAGTGGCACAACACAGCTTTGTTGCAATACTGTCAGGCTGCTTTACATGTATGAATGAATTCAGTCCCACGACTCATGAAGTGCTGAATAAGAGGTACTGAACAACTTCAAGGCTTGCCCAAAATCACACAGGAAGATTGCAGCAGCCCAGCAATCTGCTTTGCTTAGCTTGCAGACTTTCTGCCTCAAGGCAATCTTTCCTTTATTGTACAATAATTTGCTCTGTAGGAAAATGTTTTGCAGCTCACTTTAAAAAATCATGTTGCAATGACTGGATAGTCTCAAAGTCAAAAGCTTATCTTTAATTCAATTCAGTGTATAGGTCTGCCAGAGAGCAGAACCACTCATTCCCGGAGTCTGGAATACCTACGGTGAACTATAAAATGACTTCAGTCAGATACCTGCAGCTTCTATGGGAACACTTTACCCTGCATAAGCAATTTTTTTTTTTTTCCTTTTTTGATTTGCATCAGGTCTAA
>VZTM01032528.1:27582-41253 GCA_013400555.1 Jacana jacana
CAGGTCTAAGTCCAGGAGAAATGCTCAAACTGAACATCAGAGTTCAAAGCAGTCCTAAGAGACAAATAATTTCAGATGAATGGGAAGAGCAAGATCTGCAGAGTCTGAAATGTGGGCTGTGGTGAAGGGAAGCCCAAGCCATCACGTCAACATCGTTCGTTTTCAAAATCCTGGCACTCTGAATAGCATAGCCACTTGGAAAAGCATTGATGCAAAATACAAAAACTTACAGTTAAGAGATCTGGAGTCATAATAATTTTGTTCAAGGAACCAAACCATGTTTTGACAAGGCAGGAAAAGTTACTTAAGCATACATCTCTATAGCTAATTTCAAAACTAAATATAATCCATGTAGCACTATAAAAATTCCAAGATATACACCAGGAAAGCATTTCACTTTCTCAAGTTTTGCCTTTTTAGCAGCATTATTTTCCCTGGAAGGTTTGTGGGTTTTTTTCTCTCTTAAACTTATAGGGGAAAAATTTACTCACTTTCCCCCCTCTTATTTCTGTGTAATTTATTCTCCACTGTGCAGCTAGAGCCAGGAGGCTGAGCTGAGGCAAGCAGACAACAGGAGCAGGGGGAGAGGCAAAAGCAAATCTGTTGAGTTAGATGAAAAGAAGTATAATTAGATCCAAGTATAACTAACCACCCACACTTTCACTTTAAATAAAAGAACCATCTTTATGTGACCGTGTGCCAAATAGATTTTAGTTAGGTAATGATTTTTCAGGAGGAAAAAAAAAAGATCAATAAATTGATCAGTGCAGCATGAGTATTAGCACGAATTGTCCTACAGCTAGATAAGAAAAGAAAAGCTTTTTTTTTCTCTTTCCCTGTTAAGGAGGGCAACTGTAAGAAGGCAAGACTTAGTTCTGCATAATATTGCACAGGCATCTGGAATAACACCCTGCAATGTGTATGTTAGTCCCACACTACTGCACGTGGTGAATGTCTGAACTTGGCAGTGAGTAATTTAGAGTATATTATTACCTGGAGAGACAGAAGTACTTTGTTGGCTTGAAGAAACCCAAGAACTGAAAAATTATTATTTTTAAAGTGCTGTGATTTGGACTAGACTTTTCATATAACCAGAAGCATCACAGGAAACTCAGTAAGGCAAAACTATCCAAACAAAGTGAAATAAGCAAAAATGAAGTTGTCAGAACTTTCAAAAAGTAGACCAAAAAATCAAAGCAAACCAAATGAAGCTCTAATCACTTACATCTGTTCAAGGCTCCAGAAATGGGCACTGTTCTTCTCTACTATTTTTATTCTACATTTTTCTTTTGATTATGAGAACATAATATGTGCAAACTCAGCACATAGATTGTTGAGGTTTTAAACATGCTTTTACAGTTAGTGTCATTTTCACTTTACAAAACTAATTCCTAAAAAAAGCATGATACACAATAAAGTCTCAGTTAGCAGTTATCTGATATTTAGATTTTAAGTGACAACATGTGGCTGCTGTGGCATGTAAGCAACCAGGAATATAAAAAATGCCAAGAACAATCAAATTTATAAGGTCCACTAGACACGTTCAAGAAGAAAAATGCACTTTCCTCACCCCTTCTTTCCCCCAAAATGGGTTTCAGTGTTTGGAAAACAGTGAGCACAGTGAGGATCTGCATTGCTTCACTTCATTGATACAGACTTGCCACAAATAATACATTGATTTCTGTAGGACATCTGTGTGTTAAAAGGTCTTTCATGCTTTACTAATGGAAATATCTCTGTATATGAGTATCAAGTAAATGTTAATACAGTGAAAAATAAAAAAAGGAAAAGAAAAAGTTAAAGGTTCACAGTTCCAGGAGTCTGCAGGAGGCTGGATGAGAGGACCTTGGAATGCAGAGTATTTCTAATGCTTTTTTTTGCACATTTGATCTATAGGGATCCTAAGTCTTGCATCCAATGGATTGAACTCTACCCCGATTGTGTTTTCTGTCTGTACAGTGTGCAGCTTTTCCAGTTGAGTCCTGATGGTCAGTGCGTTAGATTCATGAAAGGCTTTAAAAGTCTGATTCTTCAAAGATTGCTTTGCTTCTCGTTGCTTTTGCTTGTGATAAGCAACTAGAGAAGGCACAGAGCACAGTAGTCCCTAAGGCGGTGGGGAGAACAGTGTCTCCAGAAATGCATTTTTAACTTAGGGGAGGATATCCACATTCTACGTGTAGGATTTCCATACAGCTGAGAAAGGGAGGAGAGAAGAATTAAGTTTCTAAATCAAATCTTCATCTTTAATGTGCACAGTGTAAGCAAAGGCTCCTTTCCTGACTGCTTAAAAAAACTAACCAAACAAAAATGTTTCTTTTTCATTAAGAGAATAAAATGAATGAAGAAATAACTTCCCTCCCACATCCTTTCTTCATCTCCTTTACCCATCCCAAAAAACCCCAACAACTAGACTGTCAGCCAAACAAAACAAAGAATTTACTTTCTCAGCATAATAAATCACCTTTGCTCCTAACCATCCAAATCATAAAGTCCTACACTCTCTGGATAGCTCAAATAACCTAGCCTAAGATAATGACCACCTGGTTTTTTATTATTTTTTAAGGAGAGGCTTCCCAGACTCCATTTCTGTAATTTCAGATGGTCCCAGAGGTTCAAAAAACTCAATAAGCCATTTTAACAAGAAAATCCTGATAGTCTAATGTCTAGGCCTGTGGTAGTCTCAAAACTCACATATCTATCATATACTGTATTTGCTGCAGGCATTTATTTTCTTTTACTATCTAGGTCATCAGTTCATGACTAGGGACAAAAGAAATCTGTGGAGAGTTTTGACTCAATATGGAGTTCTGAAATTCCTTTAAGTCCACAGAGTATCCACAAAAGAACTTCATTCTTCTTTACTTTTATATTCAAAAGTAGAAATTAGTGGAAAATAAAGCTCAGCATAGAAAAATAGATACTTAGTGAACTTGGATTACTTAGGAGTAATTTTCTCTACTGCTGGGTGAAACAATAGTTATGTATGTCTAATGCAAAACATTTTAAGTGACAAGAAGACAAAACAGTGGAAGCAACAGACATCATTGATATAAAGGAACATTTTTAAAAGTTGAGAGAAAGAACAGAAGGAACAGATACTGTTAGCTATAGGGACACTATGATCAACAATACCTTGGTTTTAAATGTCAGCAATTAAATGTCCATAACAAATCCTTAATCTAACATTAAATAATGATGAGTTTTAATTCCACCAGTTTCAGTTCATATGAACACAGTCTGCAGATATCATAACCTCATACAGTAGGCTACACTATTACCAAACATGTTCTTGGGAACACAGGTGGTCAGTTTGGTCTTAAATGAAAAAATCTAGTCTCTGTGAGAGCCAGCACAAGCCTATGGAATCTGGTGTCCTCTCAGTCCACCAAAGTTTGATATTGGGACAGCCTTCTGCCCAGTGTCATGATGCTCCTTCCCTTTCTACTAATTAGATGTCTACTGAAAAGACACATCACATCAAGTGTGAACCAATGCATGGTTTACTCTAACATAAATTTTATTCAGCAACCTTGCATAGAAGATTCAGGGTTAATAATGAGCGATTTAAACCGATTAGAATAACTTTGGGCATTGAGCATGACTCAACACTTCAGACTAGCTGGCTAACGGGCTTTTTCCTCACCATTTACTTTCAGTGACTATCCCACCAATGAAGAAAGCACCTTGTCCCACAAAGAAGTATTCAGGACAATTTTGCTGTAAGAGCTATCGAGAAGGAAGGGAATGTCCACACGGGCATTTTCAGGCCATTTCCTTTGGCTTGGAGGCATGGAGACTTCAAGCCAATGCAAGCTCATCTTGCCCTTCCCGTCAGCCCAACAGAAGCTGTGTGGCCATATATGTACAATACTGTGCCGAAGCGATCTAGCCTGTCTCTCAGCAGGGCTTATTAGCTCAGGCTCGGCGCCACAGTAACCACTGCCATATGGCTTCTGGTCGATTCAAAGAGCAAGCTGAATGAGCTCACATCTGCCTGACAAAGTCTGCCTAGCTACGCTCTTTAAAATGGCAAACCTGCAGAAAGCTGCGAGGAGAGAACCTTGCAATAGGTTAGGATTTTCCGTTGTAGAAACAGAAGCTGTCAGTAGTAACAGCGGTGGTCAGGATTTGATTTGCCCCGCTACATGCAGGTGTGTTATGGGATGAAAGGTTTCATCTCAAAGAGCTGAGTCTGAAAACCGACAGCAGCATGGTTAGACTCCAAACAGGATACCAAAAGAGGAAGAGGAAAATGAATAGAACAATACAAGTATGTCCAATATTTTCTCTTCTTTCTGTTAACCCAGCCCATATTCAGATTTTTCACAGCCTTTCCAAGATGAGCAGGTTCCTCTGTAGAAGAAGGTTATGGTTTTTAGGACTCCACCAGAAAATCCACAATGCAAAAACCAATGTCACATATACTAATCTAGGATTAATATACCAGTGAAACCCCCTTAGATAAGCCTGTGATGATGATGATGATGATAATAATAATAATAATAATACAGGAAGTAGCAGCATAGCAGAAGATAACCTGATAACTATTTGTCTTAGCACAGAAAGAGTGGTTGTGCAGATGTGGAAACTCAAGTGGTCTAGACACAGCAGGGGAAAGGCAGGCATGCAGAGAGAATTGAGGAGGAAGATGGGAAAGGTGCCCTGATGATAATGCAGGAGACAACAGAAGTACATGCCATGGTCGGAACAGAAAACCAGAGAGACGATCCAGAAGACACTTTTTTAATGATTTGTGGAATCTGGAGAGAAGAGAGACTCCATCAGGAGCAACAGGGGCCTTAAAACAGAGCTTTAAGCTTGAACACAGAAAAAGAATATAATATTTTTAAAAAACTAAAAGCAAGAAACAGCAGGATTTAGAGGCATTCTCACTATCCTCTGGGACAGCTGTGTGGTTCCAAATTATTTTTCACGATCTTTTAAATTTTTTTCCCCTTGGGGTGCCAAGTTAACTCACAGCAGCTCCAGTTATGTCACCAGGGGAAGCAATATTAATACCAGAAGAAATATAAATCATTAACAAAAACTACTCTTGATCCTCAAGGAAGCCAGACAAAGGAAAAAGAGAGGTAGAGCTGGAAACAAACCTTCTCAGGGAGGGAGAAAAAGAGACAGAATTAAGAAAAAGGACTGGGAAAAAAGGAAATTGCTGTGGGGTAACAAATATGTATTGGGAATCAGAAGAAAAAATACACTTCTCTTTCTAACCCTCCTGGGGCATATAGGAAATTGCTGCTTGCCCTTTAATCTGCCCCAAAAAAAGAAAAACAATTAAAATGAAATAAAATCCTGAACTGTAGGTACTTGCACCCCCCTCTTTCCCTCACCCCCGCTGTTTTGTGTGCTGCGTATCGAGGCCATGATCTTTCATTCAGCTCTTCATAGGACAGACTATGTAACTATTAGCATTCTATCTTCTACAGGAATATGCCTTCTTTTGCTGTGTATCTAAAATACATAATTTAGAGAGATTAAGATGTGAAGAGATAAGCAATTAATAACAGTGAAAAAAAGAAGAGAGGAGGGTAGAAAAAAAAAGAGAAATAGAGAGGAAAGAAATAAGGATAAACATCTTGAATTAATTGGAGTGGCGTTGTAACAGCATCACTGTCTTAAAGGGTTAAGAGTGTTACTCCTGCACAGCACACAGAGTAAAAAAAGATGATCAATGTGTGTTTCGGTTTTCTTCATGCACCTCTCTTCTGCAATTTTTCCCACTGCAATTTAACTTTGGAAGGAGAGTTCCCTTTCGTAAAGAGGGAATTAATTTTTGCTTTCTTCATTGTTCCCTCCAACACAAACAGACCTTTCTCTTTGCCCTTTTAACTGATAGGCATAGTATTTCTTCCCTTTCTTTTTTCTTGCTTGTAATCACTGAGATCGGGTTGGGATCACCTACGTAGTTTTAAACTTGCCAAAGCACAATAAGGCTGTGAAGTGTTTCCACCATTCACAATGAATAAACCAAGCCCTCTTTGACAATTCATTAACAAAAAATTAAGGGCAAATAAATAAAACATTTTCCTATGGATGGTACCTGTAAGAGGTTTTCCTGTCACAGAGAAGATCAGAGGCTTTGTTCTCACATTTCCTAGAAAATGTTTTCATCACTCACTTGTGTAAAAATAGCATTGTGTGAGACACGATAAACGCTTCGTATTTGTGATGTACTATTTAAAGGCCAGGAAACAAAACAGGAATCAAGAATTCAAGCTACAACTTATCTAAAATAAGAGTGTAAGTCATTTGAAACTGTTGATGTCACAAGACAGACACACAAAAAAGGAATGAAAACCTGTATGCATTATTCATCCTGTAACTTTGATCTTAAAAGCTAAGAAACTTGAACAAGGAAAGATAAATGGCTTCTCAAGCTTTTTCTTTTAAAAATCAAATGAGGATGATTCAGGATAAATGATAGATAAGAGTTAATACGAAAGAGAGGGAAATTGCAATCATGGTGCTGCACCAAAGTTTCAATGCAAGGCTTTGCTTTTTGTATTCAATTACAAAGGATTTCTTTTTTAGGTACCAGCATCTTTTTTTCATGTATATGTAAAAGATTTTACCTATTAAAATTTCGTGTTCAGTATGCATAGCTTTTTTCTTCAACCACCTACACTATGACTTCACGTGAACAATTAGAAAGCTTTCTGAAGCATGGGCTGCTACTGATCACAGGGTAGAAACAGAAATGGCTGTGAAATCCTGACCTCCAAAGCTGCCTCAAATATCAACTTGCTCCTTGCTTATGCAAGGTAAGTATACATTCTCCCACTGGAAAGTACTGATAATTACAGGCATGCTGACAGCATCCTGATTTTATTGAGGCTTAGTTAATTATGCAGGCATCGCCACTAAAATATGAGACAAATTGAGAGAGATATCCAAAAGCACATGGAGGTTGCCCTGTCTAGATGGAAGATCCTCAAAGTCATCTTTGAACGATTTCCACTCCTGAGAGCCTGTAATTATTGCCAGTTTTTGCCTAAAGATATGCTCAAAGGCCCCACCATCTTGGTTACATTACTGATGTCAGCATCTTACGTACAGGCAATTGCATTTGGGACTCACAAAGAAGACGGAGCAGTAACACAGTTCCTTAAGGGAGGCTCTGAGTAAACCTAATGCAGACAGACAACACCACATTTATTACAAATCACGGCCTACCAGCCATTTACATCAGCAAAGCCAAAGGGAGAGTGTCTTTCCATTACAGCATACACGTCGAGGTTTTGCTTGTCTGAGCTTTCGAATCGCTACCTCCACACAAGCAGTTAGCACTAATCAGATGAAACAGTGAGGCTGGACAGATGGGAGAAAAAGGCTGGGCGGAACCAAGGGTGGGTTGGGAATAAAGTAGGAATTTCGTTGCCGTGGTGTATAGTAGAAAGGCAGTGGGGACACCATTTAGTAGTAGGAGGTTTTGGGTACGACAGGAAGATGGCTGAGAAGTGAATGGAGACACACTGGAGGAATTCACAGGCTTTCAAGCAAACAATATTCACTGCAATTCCTATGAGTGCCCAAGCAAGTCACTGCTAATGGCACTCACAGCCACTGATGCTCCTGCCAACTCTACCTAGACAAAATATGTTTTGAAAGACCAAGCCCAGTGATTACAGCAGTCAGCAGAAACTTGGAAACTGACTGCACTTCCTCTTCAGCCTGAGGGAATGCAAACTCATAGCTTTCAGCACCAAGGGAAGTGCCTGAAACACGTGGGTACATCCTAATGACACTGGGCTGCCATGCAAAGGAGATGGTAAGTCTGATGGGGCTGGCAGCAGGCCTGTTCCTGGTGAGGACACCTAGAAGCCTGGAGTCCTGGCCTAGGTCCTTGCTCCAAGCAATTTGTGGCTCTATACACTTCACCTGGCAAAACAGTGATTCCAAGGGCGTAAACGCCACCAAGAGCTGGAAACAGATTGAGGGACTTCCCCACCCTGATGAGCTCCCTCTTTGCTCTCTTGCAGACAAGGCTTTCTATTTTCTTTCCCCACTGTGTCTCAGCTCCAAGAGGAGAGTTGAATAGCCTCTCCTAGTGCAGATGGAACGTGTCAGAAACTGGAAAAATACGTTTTATTATTTACACCTCTGAAAACAAACACCCATTTGGGAGAAATGCAGAGCGATTCACTGGACTGCACTGAAGCACTCCTTTTCAGCTAAATATATTATAGAAAGGATTCTTGATTTCACAGTAATCCCAGGAGAAAAATTAACTAGATGAGCACAGAATCACACTAGTTCTGCTCTGGCCTCATGATAATTGCTTTACAGTTCAACAAATTAAGTTAAAGATAAGCATTTGCTTCACATGTAAGACTGTCATTCCTGCTTCATTTGTAATAAATATATGGAGAGGGATTAGCCACATCAAGCATGTGCATTCATACCGTGGTGTGAAGAATACACATGAGAAAAAATATGTTTAGCTCCAATGCACTGAGAAAACTGTTTATAGACACTCTACTCACTCAAGAGTTGAGAGAAAAAAAATATTTTGATGATGATTCTTCATCATATGCACCCAGAGGACATGAGTACACTGAAGAGCCTAAAGCAAGCCTGACTACAACTGAGCAGTTTTAGAGAGCTGCACTGAAAGAAAAGGTCTGTTCCTATAATCCCCATCACAGATAGCCCTATCCATACCCTTACTTTCATTTCTTATTTTTTCCATTCACTACTGCGTATAATCTGAAAGATATATAAATTTATTTCTCTTCAAAGCAAATGTATCTGGCTTACAAATGGACCAAAACTATGCAAAGACTACTTTGATTTTTATTATCTCACCTACATAAACATATCAATTTCCTTAAACCTACCAGGACAAAATAATATTTTCTTTTTATTGCATTCCAGAGGAAGTTGTGCCTTAACTTGGATCTTATTTAACTGCTATTTATCTACATCTCCTGCTCCAAACTCTCTGTCAGAAACCAAGCCACCACCTCTGGCACTCTTAATACTCAGTCTGGAAAGCCCAGTTCTGCTGACTCAAAGAACAACATTATCATTGCAGACGAGAAAAAAAGCTTCCAAATATTAAAACCAAGGTTGCTTTGTGGCCATAACGTCTGTTGAAGAAAGTACAGATATCAACCAAAGAAGAAGTGTCAAGCATCATCCCCTATTCCAAAAAAAAGAGTACACTCTTAGTATTTTTTTAAAACCACTTGTGAGAATGGAAAACATTAATATGAAATGCTTTAAACAGACTTGGACACTTACAGAAATCTTAAAATGCCAATGAGTTAAAGATCAACAAGCCTTTAAGAATGAACACAACTGGATATGCTTTAGAAGTGTTAGCCACAAAAGTATTTTCATTGATTAAATTCCCACTGATACCGCTGTCCCAAAGCGGGGTCCTCGACCTAGTGTGCATATATTGAACACCAACACCCTTAATTTGCCATTTCCTGATCTGGTAATTTCATGGCTTAAGAAAAAGGAAGGTAAAACCTGTATACTGTATTACCTGAATTTAGTATTACTGAGTCGATAATAATTTTGCCATCAAATGCAATTCAATTAAAATACAGGCATTTAATGAAAAACATTTTTTTTAAAAAAAAAGGTTTATTTCATGTAAAAATGAAATCTATCATTTAAAACCCAACAACTTCATCCTTATTCCAGCTGGTTTACTCTCTTAATTCTTTATGTTCCTGTTGCTAAGCTGAAATCAAAATGACCTAAAGGAGATAAGTTAACAGAAATGGAATAATTCTAAAGCAGGTTTCAAAATGAGTATTTTTTGCCTATCTGCCCTTTAGCATGTTGTCCATTTCAGGTCCCAATCTCCCCTCGACTCCCAGCCACTAGCAAGATGATACGGATGGTTCCTGCAAAGCTGTTAAAACCTACATCTGAATGCGTATTTATCCACTTGGCAAGATCCTGCTACAGCTGTAAATCGATGCAAATCTGCATTACAATGTAGATTCGGTCTCCTGCCTGTGTGAGAAAGCAGCCACGATATTAATAGTGCTGCTTAAGACAATGCCAGGCAAATA
Source organism: Jacana jacana (assembly GCA_013400555.1). NCBI lineage: Eukaryota > Metazoa > Chordata > Aves > Charadriiformes > Jacanidae > Jacana > Jacana jacana. The sequence goes on from VZTM01032528.1 coordinate 37,632, forward strand.
TGACGTAGACGAATGCAGTTGAGCTAGCTACCACAGCACTGTTCGTTGACACCTCTGAACACAAACACCCGTTTGGCCACGTGAAACAAGTGTGTGTCTACATCTTCAGTATATCAGTTTGTTTTTGGAAGCAGCAGCTGGTAACACAAAATAACTTCACCATATGTCACGGTGAAAGAATACTAGGTAGGTGAGCATTTGATACAATCACCAAAAAAGGAAAACCAAAGCGAGAGTCTGTATTCCATTGTAAGCATGGTTTTAATACATACAGGTGGCACTGCCCCTCGGTGATAGATGCTTTTGTTCTGGGTATGTCTTTGTTCCGGCAGCTGGGAGATGAGCAGTTTTCATGTATAATGAAAGAAATGTATTTAATGGGCAACACCTGAAAATCCTTCAAGAGAATAAACTATAGCAATAGAAAATGTAAGTTTAGAAAGCATTTCCTGAAAAAAAACCCAGTACCACTGGAATCTTCTCTTTATCTCGGGTCAATTGACTTGTCACAGTGGGAAGGAGATTTGAAAAGGAAATTGCAAGTTCTTAGCAAGTATGATTGGAGGAATTGAGTTAATAGCCAGCAATCAGTATAGGTTTGGTAGGGTACTTAAAAATTTAAATGTATGCATACGGCACAACTACAGAATGGCTGAGCTTTGTCTTGTTTGTAAAAAAACAAATGAAACAACAGGCAATTTAAATTTAAATGGTAATTTTTTACTTGGGTTGCTGGGGTTTAAGTGTTCTTCTGTGAAAAATTTCTATCATTTCAGCATATGATTGAGACAGAGAAATTGTACATGCCTCCAATTTTGTTTTATGCTCATAATCTTCCCAGTACCAGAAGGATTCTATATGGCGCTACAGTTTCTTACCATATGGAAAGATGTTTTCTATAAATGATTTCCATCTCATTTTTCAATGACATTTCTGCAAGACATGTAGGCTCACTAACTTATTGTTTCACATGTCAAAAATTAGAAGGATAGTTTTCTGATTTGAGAAGCTGCTTTATCCTTACTCTTCAGTAACTCTGCACTGCATTCAGCAAGCTACAGATACAAATTAGGATGGCAACACCTCCAATGAGAAAACATCTTAATTCTCTCTAAAGAAATGAGACTATATCCCAAAAACTTTCGTATCCTTTCTAGTACAACGCACAATTTTCCTGCGTGGATTCTTTTCACCGGAAAGGCCTCACTTAGACTACTAGTAGTTCCTCCTTCCAAAGAGGGCAGATATTATAGGTTGCAGAAACTTGTAGGTGGATAAAAGGCAAGAAAATTATAGGACAGTGACAAATATAATGAATTTCATTTCCACAAGCTTCTAATTCCTCTGAGGAAGAAAATAACATAGGTTTTGCATGGTCCTCTTTAACAAACAAATGCACGCTCTGCAATGAAGTAGTACCAGACCAGAGGATGCATTCCAAGCTAAATGCAAACTAGCCTTGCCTCCGAGGCAAGCAAAGGATAGATCCCAGAAAGTACAGCATGTCTGGATGCCTACATGCTCAAAAGACTAGTAATTTTAGATTAGTTGATTTTTAAGTTCTTTGAAAAACAATTTATACTCACTGTAATTCTCTCATCTTTGTCATCTAGAGGGGTCCCATCTTTTTTCCATGATATAGTGGGTTCTGGGTGACCTCTTGGTGGCTGGCACTCCATCACTGCAGGTTCACCCACAGCTACCATTACATCTGATGGATTTTGTCTGAAGTCATCCCGTAGAACTGAAAGAATAAAGAAAATTAAGTAAAAAAAATTCCATACAATACACCAAAAGCTTTATTTTGTTTTGGCTTTTAATGGCCCCTGGTGTCATATTTTATATTAGTGAACAATTCAGTTACTTGATTTCATTTAGCATCAGCAGATGGTCCCTGGTACTTCCATACAGTAACACAGAAAACCCATGTACACCTCATATTTAACTTCCAACATAGAAGCCAAGTGACTAACACTGACAGAGGTGAAAGGCTGACACAGACACAGGACTGTACCCACTGAAAAGCCACTTCACTAGCAGCATTGGCACAGTATCTGCCTAGAATGTGAGCACAGGATTCCTATCACAGCTGAATAAGGCACAATGTCATCTTCTCAGGTAGAACGTCACTTGGGGAGAAGCACAGCAGTGATTGCTTTCTGTCCCTCTTTTTCTGAGACTCAGGGTCAGCCTGCCAGTAACTCAAATGTTTATAGTTAAAGATTGGTCAAGCGCTATATGAATTGCACCCATCTCCCAGTTTATGGCAAAAATGAACACGCTAAGCTTCCCAATTCTTTGATGACGTTATAAGATGCCAAACGTGTTCAGCCTTAGCCAAGCTCATGTTTGCAATCTGTCTTGTGTCTTTTTCAAGCAAAATAAAAAATTATAATAATAAAAAAAAAATTCCTGTTCTCTGGGAGTCATCCCTTAGGCTAAGCCAAGACCACTTCCTTCATTTGGAAGAAGCAAATTTTATTACCTTTTCATAGGAAGAAATGTTTTTATTGCAGCCTCATTACTAGAATTTGTTCTTTCTCCTCATTTGGCCAAGCCTAGGCCTACTAGGAGATTCTCGTTCTCTCCAATCACCCACTAGGCATTTTATCAATAGCTGGGTGATTATTTTTCTTTTTGGGAGAGGAGAGATATTGTACTGTGCTCAGCAGACCACTACACAGGGACACAGTTTAACAGAATAATGGCATTCCTAGATCTTGCCAAGTAAGTTGCTTTAGGTTTAATCTAAAAATAAATAACTCAAATGATAACAAATACAACATTCTAGTCCTCTCCACTGCTATTACTTCATCCACACTGAACAAAGGATACAGTAATGGAAAAGTATATTGCAACCAAAGGACTCAGGATTTTGATGAAGCAATCGCTCAGTCTCGCTACCTGCAATAATCTTGTGTCAACAGTAAATAGTGCCAAGAATCTGCAGTAAAAAAACCCCCACAACTATCTCCCAAGCCATGGATCACAGATACATAGACATTCACTACTGAATAGTGCTTTGGTTGTTAATGGTACTTCAAAGCGAGGCGTGATTTATTGTTAGATGTTAAGGAATGTGGGTGTGCTTACAGATTGGCAGGTACAGCACTGCCACCAAACCATTCCTCCCTGTAAGGTCTTTCATACTGTTAAGACTTTTAAAAATGGTCTTAGGGTAAATGGGTGATCTACTTTGGGACACAGGTATATACCTTTCTCACATCATCTTTCTGCAATGCTCATCTAAAATGCAGGGACCAAAAACGACTTAATAGTTCTTTGTTTTGGAGGGTTCTTGGCAAATAATAATAATTCCTGCCAATAATCAGTAAGATCATCTTTTGTTTTTTCTTCCCAAGTACGTCCACCTTACATTCTGACACCTTACCATTCCGTAGCTACTACTATGTGTCCGGCTTGACTCATTACAACATAATACACCACAGGGAAAGTTTCAAATTCATATAGAAGTATAGAGGGGAATCAAAAGCAATAAATTCAGAATATTTTACCACTCTTTTAGAAACAGCATATAATTTCTGGAAGTAAGCAGGAACAGCTGTGTGCCAACAAGACTAAAGTATATTGCAGATCTCACCAGATATCTGAATTTACCAAT
>VZTM01032529.1:1149-144076 GCA_013400555.1 Jacana jacana
CATCAAATACAGTCTCCAAATAGTCTCCTCCACAGAACCACACAACTCTGGATAATCATGTGTGAGAAAACATGCTCTGGATGTGCCTCCTCATGGACCTCAGGAGACGTTGAAATGTAAATTTCTAGATTGCTTATACACCTGCCTGTGCTAAAGTTTGCACTCAGAACTGTACAGTTCCACATAAGAAAATGCATGGGTCTCCTCATTCCAACTTCACTGAACTCGAGCTACTTAATATAAATTTATTTATTCTGAAAATAATGTCTTTTTCTATACATGGATCCTCCACAGATTCTCCCTCTGGAGGAAAAAGCTTTTCCTGTCTTATTCAGACAAACATAGTTAATGGAATTTAAGTGTATTGGCATGTTCTAATTCACCTCCAGTTTAATGCACTTTATGTCCTGCAGCAACAGAATTCTTTGAAAGAATGCTGCAAGCAGAAACATTGTCAATCATTTTAGTAAATGCATTCATATGACAGAAATCTTCATTTAGCACTAGAAATACACAGAAATAATGGAGATTACAGAAGCTCAAATATACAATAAAGATGGACCTTAAAATCAATGCTAGGTATAAAACAGGGTGAAAATCACACACCCCCCTTCTTATACTGCAAAATAACTAGGAACAAAGCCAAGCTTTCAAGGGGAAATGTATATATTAAGAAAATAAGTAACTGTGAAAATTAGTTTGGAACTAATCAGCATCAAATAAGGGTTGATGTACACGCTTCAACAAGAGTAGCCACAGCTTTCCGTAACCACAGTATTTGGAAGAATCTCTTATTGTCAGATTGACACCTGCAATCTCCCACCATGGCTTCTGCTGGCAGTTCCCAAGGATGGAAAACAGGGAAAATAGTACTAACATCATTTGTAAGGAGCAATTCGGTGCACAAGAAGAAATATTGAGAATGTCTAAGCTTTCCCTAACTCTGCATTTCAATGACTTCCAAGGTTCACGAGGAGGTGCATGCAGAAATCCAGAGAGTGGGGACCTCTATGCAAAAGAATCCATACAAGGATGCCACTTCATTTTAACTATAAAATTAAAAAATATATTTTATAATCTCATGCCTATTTTAACATGGAAACGATATACAACATATTTGTTTTATTAGTATAAGCAAAATACTGACATCCAAATAATCATTACTTAGATCTAGCATGTTTATTGATGTCTTGTATGTTTAATTTTGCACATTTCAGGTTAAATACATAAAGTGTCTTTGATATCATTTTAATTTAATTAGGTTTTAAGCAATGATAAGCAAGTTGCACATATATATTGCTATACTTATTTATAAAAGTAACCAGGTTTATCAGTTTCTCGCAAATGAAATAAATTGTAATGTATCCAGCTAGAACATTCCTTGAATATGTTTCTTCCTCTGTCTGTTTTAAACTGAGCTCTAATAAAAACAGTATTTATTTTTGCTTTGGGGGCTCTGCAGCTATGCTAAATAAGCACAGTGGTTTCCCTACCCTTATACATGGTGGCAATACTTTCAGTTAAACAGCATCCTACATAACTAATTTTTCATACACAAATTTGAATTCACAAATTATTTTCCACCATCTATAGAAGTGAAACCAAGTGCAGTAATTTAAGTTAGCTTATTTCCCTGAAATGCCAGGCTACATTTGCAACACTCTAATCCCAGTTGAGTTTGATTAGGCATTGATAGACTATAACAGTTTAATGGTCAGGACTATTCCTCCAATAAAAATAAGGATAAGAAAAAAAAATAGGTCAAGCAATTGATAATGCTAAATACTCTTTTTCAGTTAAAAGTGAATATGGGTATAACAGAACTGTTCTTCTATTAAAGATTAAATAAAAATTAGATAACAGAGCACCATTGAAGAATCTGCTTTCTTAAGAGCATAGCCACAGAAGTAGTCATACACATTCCAGAAAGTTTGAATTATAAAAGCTTAAACCTGAAAGAAACACTTAAGTTTAGACTGACCTCATTATATTTCAACTCTTTTACCTCTGCCTTGAGCCTATTAATTTAAGTTTCAGTTAATTTATCATCTAGGAAGACATTCAGTTTGGTTTTAAATGGCACTGCAGGATGAAAAATACACTATTTTTCTCAGTTATTTGCTCAAAGATTAACGGATTTATTATTAAAACTGTCTGCTTCATTTCTAATATTTCTGTCTTCAATTTCTAACTATTGTTCCTTCATGTACTGGTTTCAGTTGAATGTCCTTTTATATTTTGCAGAAGGATATTTTTATAAACTAATTAAGTACTGCTTGATCTAAATACACTGAGCTCCAACTCCCACTGTACAAATATTTTCCAGGCCATAGGTCTTGATCATGCTAATCATCACCTTTTTAATTTTTTTTCTTCATCCTCATATAAAAAAAAAGCTAGAATAAAAAATTGTATTCCTATATCAGACTTTTTATTAAAGTTGGAGAGGCAAAAACTCCCTGCTATCCAGGTGCTCCACACCCTGATAAATATTAAAGAAAACCAGAGCTTCTTACTGCTCTTTCATTTCAGGAAGAACTCTACTCTCAGTACAGAAACACCGGAGACAAAAATGGCTTTAGTATGTTGAACAGAAAATGTATTTTAAAAAGCCCACAAACTTTTCTTGAAACCAGTAGGCTGGTTTAGGAAAGAATGTGTCAAGAATGTCAAAACAACATGTATTAGTAACTACAGAACTTAGGTGTAAAATAAATGATTTTCAATTGGTTTAGAACTTCAAGTCTTTTTTTTTTCAAGCTTTTTTTTAATACACACATATAAATAAAATGCCTATTGACCTGCATCGTACAGCACAGAACGCGATAACCAGAAGTACTTTAATGCTTTCAAAACAATCTGTCCACCTATACCAACCCTCAGTTCTGAGGACAGCGATTTCCTGGCCATTTGCTGAATTTAAATAATCAGACCAAAGTTGGAACAGTTCCTCTAAAGAAATAGGAGTCTCCTGGGATCACAGAAGTATCAGGAGATGTATGAAGTTGAAAGGCAAGGTCTGATACTCACAGAATCACAGAGCAGCTGAGACTGGAAGGCTTCTTTGCAGGTCAATTTATTCAATTCCCCTGCTGAAGCAGGGACGCTTAAGAGCTAAAACATCTAGACAGCATTTTTGAATACCTCCAAGGATTGAGACTCCACAACCTCCCTGGACGCCCTTTGCCTGTGCTCTGTCACCCTCACAGTAAAAGTGTTTCCTGATATTCAGAGGGAATCTCCTGGGTTTCAGTTTGTGCCCACTGCCTCTGGTCCTGTCACTGGGTGCCACTGAAGAACCTGGCTCCATCCTCCTTTCATCCTCCCTTTAGGTACTTATGCACATTGATAAGATCCCCTCCAAGTTTTCTCTTCTGCAGGCTGAACAGACTCAGCCCTTTCAGCCCTTCCTCATAGGAGAAAAGGTCCAGTCCTTTAACCCTCTTCATGGCCCTTCGTTGTACCCTCTTCAGTATCTCCCCGCCTACCTTCCACTGGGGAACCCAGAACTGGACACAGTGCTCCATCCAGGTGTAGTACAGTAGAAGGTGGAGTAGAGGGGAAGGACCACCTTCCTTGAACTGCTGGCAATGTTTTGTCTTATGCAGCCCAGATTTCTTTCCAGCAAGGGCACATTGTTGGCTCATACTCAACTTGGTGTCCACCAGGACTGCCCCCCCCCATCCTTTTCTTCAAAGTTGCTTTCCAGCTGGGTGACCACCATCACATATCAGTGAATGGAGTATTACTGAAGTACATCTGCCACACTGAACCTAAGAGTCCTCTGCAGTAGAACTTGCATTTAAGTATCCTACAGAAGAGTATTTGCTAAGTAATCACGTTGAGGATTATACGTATTTGGGCCTTATCTTTCAGACGATCAGTTCGTATCAAATGAGCAGAATTTAACTCACTAAATTAGTTTTTTACAAGTACTGAAATGTTCCTTGAGCAGCCTTTTCTTAAGATTAGGAGACAGGGGGAAGATTCAGTTTATGAACAAATCCACAGGCAGTAAGAAATACACCAAGTAGTTTCTCGAGATATGATATGTTTTCTGGAACTGTTCCATTAATATAATGTTAAGGTAGTTGTCTTAAAAGTTAAAAAGAAAACAACAAAAAAAGAGAAACCAGCTGAGACATACATATCCACGCAGCTTTTCAATTAAAGCAGCAATTAATTTACTGGAACAATAAGTAACAATTTTCAATGGGTCCACTTTGCTATTTAGTAATCATCTCCTTGGTAGACAGAAAACTGTCTAACGTAAGCTTGTGATGCCTCATCCCACCTTTGTTACTAATAGAATTATTTACTTTCTTACACCTGGTAATGAGAATCATACAGATACAGTCAGAAAACTCACAGCAGCTACTACAAAAGACTTTTTTTTTCCATTTCTAATGTGTTTGAGATAGAACACATTGAGCAAGGAGATACTTAATATAACTCAGACTTTCAGCTCAACATATTTTTTATGTTCCCGTTTAAGTTCCTGTTTAACTTGACTTAGTTACTCTGTTTCCCTGAAGTAAGGGATCTAAACACTCTTCTTAAGCATTAATTGTTTGTAAGCATTAGTTGTTTGCAATAAGAAAATAACATTCCTGTTGGGAAACTGTGTTAAGAAGAGAATTTTAAATTTGGGGGAAAAAAGGCTAAATTCTACAAAGTGTCCTGGTAAAATCATGACTGAATCACACTACCGAAAACATCAGATGTATCTCTAAAAATGTATGGGAAAAATGTATCAGTCTGTCCATAAAATTATGAACACAATTCAATGCTTGGAAAATAAAATTTCAACCAGAAACCCTTGTGATTTTTACCTCTTTTCCTAAAGAGAGCATATGCTTTCAAACAGCTACTAACAAACACAACATCCCTCTGGCTGACAATCTGTATAAATTAGAACCAGGCTTATATTAACATGATAAATTGGATGACACCAGGCCAGAGACTGCTTTAAATCAAAACTTTTATTTAATACTATAAAAACTGTCAACAGCATCAGTAAAAGACTGATAATACACTGATCTAATGAAAAAAAAAAACCCACTCAAAAATTTGCTGTTACCAAAATAAGCCATCAGATATTTTGCTAGCCAAAACCAATGTATTTTTCCACTCAGCTGGTAGCCTTTAAAACACTGAAAAACACTCTAACAAGCAGGCTAACATAAAGTCTTATTCCTGCTGTAGCCTTACATAGAGCTATTCAGTTATTTAGCTTTAGAGCTATTAGGCTTTGCATTTGTGATTATGATGCATTTTTTTCCTATTTGGCTGAAGCTGCTCCTCAAACCTTAAATGAACATTTTCAATTCTTCTAGGGGACATACCTGGGGAAAGTGGAAATGCAGAGATATTTATCTTCCTTTAAATCATAGAATAGTAGAATTTTAGAAGGTTGGAAGGGGCCTTTAAAGGTCATCTAGTCAAACTCCCCCTGAAATGAGCAGGGACATCTTCAACTAGATCAGGTTGCTCCAAGCCCCATCCAACCTGACCTGAAACGTTTCCAGGGATGAAGCACCTAGGACCACCTCTCCAGTCAACCTCTGCCAGTGTTTCACTACTCTGAGTGAAAAAAGTTCTTTCTTATATCTAGTCTAAATCGTCCCTCTTTCAATTTAAAGCCAGTATGTTTTGCCCTATCACAACAGGCCCTACAAAAACATTTGCGTCCATCTTTCTTACAAGCCCCCTTTAAGTATCGAAAGGCCACAGTAAGGTCTCCCCGGAGACTTCTTTTTCCAGGTTAAATCATTGAATCATTTAGGTTGGAAAAAACCTTTAAGATCAACTATTAAGATTAAACAAACCAAATATCCTTTATACAAACATATCTGTATATAAAATGACTATATAACATTACCTGGCCAGCATGCATCTACCACAGCTTGTAAGTGACTTATTAAAAATGTGGAGGGCAGCACATGAAAGTTCAGACAGCTAAAAGCAAAGTATACTCTTCTGGATAGCAGCATAAAAATCTAAGTGTTTGAATGGAATAAGATGGAGAATGTCAAAATGTCTGGCTGGTCCTCAAAAAAAGTTCTCAAAAACCTGTCAAAACACTGGTAAATCTTTAGAATATGTAAATAGTATTTATTCTGCTTTCCTTTCCTGTTGTAACATTTTTCAAAAAACTGTAATACCTGTAATACTTTGTAAATTCAGTGAAATAACATGGAAGATCTACTGGACATAGCTCTCTCCTAGAGACTGAGTTTGCAATAAAAGGGATGTTTTGCCTTTGTTGAAACACTTTAACTGGCAGCAAAAGATACAGTCAAACCTCATTACACACAACTTACTCTGATTTTTGGTAAAACCCGACGAAGTGTTTCTGCTGGATTCTGTCGCATCAGGACTGGAAGATTTGCCACCACACTTGTTCCTTGGATATCCAGGCCAGAACTTACAAAAATATATACATACAACACATTACTCTCTACCATGGTTACAAGCTCACAGCTTTTATTAAAAAACAAACACAAACAACAAATCCACACTACACAGCTTATTCATATAGTAAATTGAAAGGCATTACTTCTTTATACAATATGTAGGAGAAAACAACGTTAAAAAAATATCAACCATAAAAGCTTTTACGTAGCATTTCTAATATAGAATGTTCTAATTTTTAGTGTAGCTTTGGAAAAAATATAAAAGATTTGAAAGATCTTTTCAAACTGGATGATCAAGGCAATGGTTTCTTGAAGCTTTTATATTATAATAATAGAGGTGATAAAGCATAAGACATGGACAAATAGAAGATACAAATGATAACTATACTCAATGTACATAATTTTAACAGGAATCTACCAGTTTTCTCCATTCACAGGGAAAACAGATGTATCATCATATGTACATTGACAAATATGATTAAAGAAGGATGTAAAAACTTGGTTAGATTGTACCTTTCTCCTTATTCTGTCTGTCTCAATGCTATCCCACAATGAGAAAGGAAAAATAAAAGAAAAAGAAAAAGCAGGATGGGAGGGAAAGGGTAAGCAGACATGAAGAAAGGAAAAGGCATGAAATGAAAACAAAAACTACCAAAGCAGATAAACCTCTAGAACAGAATCAGAAGGGGTCTAGATGCCAAAAGTAAAAATAAAACTAAACATTACTACATCCTTTTTCCTGATGAAATGCATAAAATCCATTTTAGTTAACAAATTCAGTGAAGCAGCTCATTTTTAAATAAGCACACAATGCTCAAGTGTACACATGTAAGCATTTTTTCTTAGTGTGGCATTACAATTAAATGTGCAGTATGATTATATACATCATTTCAAAGAAATTAATAATAAAACTATTTTCAAATAATTCCATATACCACTCCCCACTCCATCGTCATTCCAAGTTTTCGTTGTGAAAGACAGACATCATGGAGGGGACTAGGTACATACACTGGTCACAGGGCAGCAGTTTTGCAGAACCACCTTCCAGTATTGTCCTGCCCCTGAACTATGCAAGAGAATTCACAGTTCAGATGCAAATCTTTTCTGCAACATTTAGAGCCGAAAAGACCTTTACACATTCCATTAACGATCAACATCATCCTCAACATTAATGTCTTTCAAAAGATCAAATGAAATTAGAGGTACAGTCAAATAGGCCAATTTAGATCTATTTTGTTAAATGCATACAAATGTGCTTTTAAAAATGAGGATATGTTTGCATAATAAGCAAGAAGCCAAAGTAAACGCTTTGGTTAAAAGCAACAGAGGCTAAAATACTCCAGCAGAAATACAGTAATATCCTACTGGAAAGACTTTTTTCTTTGCACCCTATAATTTCCCAGTGATTAGGTATCACCAACATTAATTTAATCGCGTTTAGCAAACTGCAATTTCAGTGTAATTTTGAAGGAAAGTACTTTTCCCTATCCTGGCAAAGATAATATTCCATATTAGAAGGCAGTACATTCTGGAAGATTAAGTATAGGCTAGAAAGCAGGAACTGAAATCCTCTTTGCAAGGTGGAGAGTCACACACCCCAGCTCACTTGTGTGAGGTTTCCAAGCTGCAGACAGGATTACAAACTATCATTCAGTACAAACGGTCTTAACAATGGGAAAACCTCTGCCCCAACAAAACTCCCAGAAACAGGAAAGCCTACTATGGCACAGATAGGTCTTATTTTTTATACATAATAACACAAAGTCCCTGTAATATGACAATACGTGTCTCAAGCATACAAAATGGAACTAAACTCACTTTAGATGAAGTGTGTCTGCCTCGAAGAAAATTTTCCTTTAAAATCAATAGAAATAGGACTCAATAAAGAACAATTTATCTCAGCCTAAACAGATGAGATGGATAGTGTTCCTGAAGTGCCTGTTCCCCTCTACTGCCTAAAAAGGCAGACACAAAGACCAGTTCTCCTTCATGTATCTGCACTGTGAGTAAATGATGGCTCCTGCCCATAGAAACATGTTACAAGCCTTAGTCCTACAGGCATTCATGTTTACGCTTACCTTCACCATTGCAAATAGTCTCATTCATTTCTCACAGGAAAACTTGAACTTGGTGCTCTCAGGTCAGCACAAAACTTCCTAGCCTTGTACAGCCCTCAAATTATTACAGAATCAGAGAATCCTAGAATATCTCTAAATTGGAAGGGACCCATAAGGATCATAAAGAAAACTCCATGTTCCTTGCAGGACCACCTCAAGTTAAATCATATGACTAAGATAATTTATACCAGTCAAAAGCAGTCACACTAAAACTAATCCCTGGGGAAGCCTACTGGTGACTGGCGCCAGCCTGATGGAACCCCATTTACTGAAACTCCTTGAGATCAAGCTGTCAGCCCATTATGACTGAGGTTGGACTTGAGGACCTTAAGGGTCTATACTGACTAAAATGATCCTATGATATATATTAGGATATATCTTAGGACTAGAAGCTGACAGAGGACATGCTGGGCTTCCTCCACCAACCCCAGGAAGAACTGAGGGAAAAACAAGGTCTCAGTCTCCTACACGCCCTCTGCACTGGTCCCTACCTAGACTGGACAGAAACACACACTGGTTCCAGATACTGGCAAATGGTGCCTGGGCAGTTATGCCCAGTTGAGACACTGCCGTCTAATGGTGCTGCCCTACAGTCACTCCTGCAAGGTCCAGCTGACACACACTTCTGATAGCACTGTCCTGATTGAGATGGTGTTTGGGGTGAAGGAAGGGGACCCATAAACCTTCCTGAGCTGTGAGTAGACAGAGCCCAGACAGACTGTTACAAGCAGCAGGACATGACCAGAGAGCTGTGCTATGGCAGAAGCTCAGTTCTTCAGGGAAGGGGTCAGGCCTGAAGACACTCACGGAGACAGTACTGGTGCAGAACTGAGCCTTTGGATACACATAACAAGCTGCTCAATCGACAGCCAGAACTGCTTCTGCACCTTTCCTCCATGGCAAAAGCACCTCTGGGGAACAGGACCTGATGCAGCTGAAGGGGCCGTCGCCAGGAGCTTCAAAACAGAGACTCATTCCTGTCACCCCCTGGACAAGGACTGTCCTCCTTTTCCCAAGTCCATTCCCCTGGGGAGCTTAACCCTGTGCAACGATGCTAACAAATCACTTGTTTGACACATAGACATGAGTGTCTGAGCATCACCTTGCTGGGCAAGGCAGGCATAAGGTGCTGACAGTTCAGCTGCCACAGTCAGGAAGCATTTTGTAGACGTACAGAGGGCTCTCTTTCATATTCACTGGGCTTCAGCTTCCCAGGGGTTGTGGGTCAATCCCAGTAGCAACCTGGCATCTCACAGCTGCTTAATCACTTGCCCCCTGTGGGATGCTGGAGAGAATCTGAAGGTAAAAGTGGGAAAACTTGGGGGTTTAGCTAAGACAGTTCAATAAATAAGGCAACAGCTTCACTTATAAGCAAAGTAAAACAAAGAATTAATTCACTACTCCCCTGGTTTGCCCACCAGACCTGCATTTTTGGGGAACATTCCATATCCTAAGGGCTTGGGTTATTATGAAAATTCCTAACTTTGTACAGCCTATGAATTATTATCATAGAATCACAGAATCCTAGAATATCTTAAGTTGGAAGGGACCCATAAGGATAACTGAGTTCAACTCCCTGCTCCTCGCAGGGCTACGTCAAGTTAAACCATATGACTAAGAGCATCGTCCAGACGCTCCTTGAACTCCAACAGGCTTGGTGACGTGACCACTTCTTTCCTGGGGAGCCTCTTCCAATGACTGGCCACCCCCTCCGCAAAGAACCCTTACCTGATGTCCAGTCTTAACTTGAATTAACATCTTTAGAAACGCTTGTGTGATTACAGCACTTAACTAATACATCTTATTTAGGATGAAATAGAACTTTCTTACTTCCCCAAGTTCCAGAGCAATAAAGAAGGATCCATCAGAAACTTAGTCTTGGCAATGACTGTTCTAAACATAGCACAAATACCAGAATTTTTGTCCCATTTTTAATGGACCATATTCACCTTAGATATTAGAAAGACAGAAAGAACCAACATTAGAAAGAAGCCAAACAGAAGAGTTGTCATCAATTCTAAGATGAGAAACACATGAGCAGAAAGCTGTGAACACTCTACTGAGATCATCACACATTGCTGTCATCAGGGCTGCGGCATTTTGACCTGCAGACCAAACTTTGGGAATCCTTCCCAGAGCAGAGACTTCACCTTTATTGTGCCTATACATTTACAATAATAAAAAGCAAACAAAATTGTTGAGCAGCTGCAGATGGAGTTCAAAGCAGATGTAAGAAAACTACACTGAAATTCATAATACCAGAGTGTAATAACAAAAATACTGATTAAAAAAAAAAAAAAAAAAAATTTCAAAAAGGAGAAAAACAAAAAAAATNAATCTCAACAGGATGAAAACAAGAAAAATTATCTCTTTCTCTTGGTATCTACCTTACTTTAGGAACACAGAAAATTGCTGTAGACCAATTTGTAAAAAAATTACTGTAAAATAATCTAATACTGCATGTTACTTTCAAATGCAGTGTGAATTCCAACTGAGAAATACTGTACCAGTATTTTTCAGTTTTTCAGTCCTCTGTTAAGACTATTACTGACATTACATCATCTTAATTTCAAACTAAGATACTGTGATTTTCTTAAAAAGCCCTTTTTACCGTGATTCAAAACCAGCAAGAACGGGTGAGAGTACAGGCTTTCAGACTGATTTTAACAGTAGCATCGCTTCAATCTTATTAGGGAAACATGCATGGGCTCTCTCAGTAATAACAGTTCTCCCAGGAACTTCTGAATTCAGTGACAGTATTCTGTCAACTACTGAAAATGGACTTGAATTAATGATTAATAACTTACCTATTTACAGCTGGCAATATTTTTGCTTTTTCAAAACCACTTTAATATCAATGTAAAGCCATGAATATTAAAGCCTTTTGTGTTTATGGCAGATTTCTCTAAGCATTACATAAGAAGTGCAACCAAGCTTTAAAGCAGAACTGAGAAATTCAGAGCCCCCAGAGTAGAAAAGGGTCACAGGGTGAAGGAGGCCCACTTCCTACAACAACACTTGCAAGGAAGAACTGAATACCTTTGACCTACCCAGTGATAATGCAACAGGTCAAGGTGCCTAGTAGAACATATTTTATGGATATTTTTTATTTTTTTTTCATTTTGTATCGTGATGGAAGAAATCCTAACTGCTAAAAAAAAAAATAAAAATGCAACCAACCTTATCAGTCAGAAATGTAAAGAAAAGGGGAATGTTTCCCTTTAAACTAGAAATGCTCAGTATCTGGCTTGCTGCCAATTAAGAATGCGAAGCAGGAGGCATTTCAACACCTACACAGCCTGTAATTTTCCAACTGCGGAAGATTTCTATTTCTACCAAAGAAGCTGCACTATAGATTTTCTTTATATATTAAAGACTTCAGGATTATAGTGAATTACTGCTAAATGCTCAGATTTAGACATTTTTGTACTAATAAATATATTAAAATAAATGCTAAATCTTTTCTTTAGAGTCACAGTAAGCTCAATGTAATGAAGGTTCTGTTCCTATATTAACAGTGATAACTACAGAAGAACTCAGCAGAGCTCTATACTTAGAAACAATTTAATTCAATCTCTTTTCAGCTAGCAAAATCCACATAGATAATATCATTTAAATATAAAACTTCAGGACTCATCTTCTGAGTTCATCCTACAGGAGATCCCAGTGACTTCCCAATGCTGGGAATCCTCAACCAGGGAGAAAAGCTCTCATGCCTGAACACTTCTAATACTGCTTGCTGCCAGCGGGGGGTACTAGAGCTGGTCTGGCTACAAGGCTCACTCAAGAGCTGGTACTTCTCAAACATAAGTGTAGCACAAAGTCTCTCTCTCTAGCCTCTGCATTTGGTTTTACTTGTTTGGGTTTTTTTTTACTACCTTCATAAAAATAAAGTCTACAATGTATTTGGAATTGCTTTGCGACTGGAGAAAATCCACCTATAATCCATTTACAAATTAAAGGACAAAAGAGTGTTCTGGGAGTGGTCAAGCCTGGATTTTTGCAAGGGAAAACTTAACAGACTTCTACAGCAATACGACTGACCTGGATGGTGGAAGTTGTTTAACTTAGTTTAACAAGGCTTTTGGCATAATCTCCCATAATATCCCCACAAATAAATGCATGAAGTACCAGCTAGATAAGTGGAAAGTGATGTGGACTGAAAACTGGCCGAACTACAGACCATAAAGGTTTGTCATCAGTGGCAAGGCAGCCAGCAACTAGCAGTTTACCTCAGAGATCTACATGGAGGACACTACTGTTTAATGTTTTCATTAAAGACCTGGACGATGTGCACCCTCAGATAGCATGCAGATGACACAAAACCAGGCAGAGGGGTTGACAGACCAGAGGGTTATGTTGTCTTAACAAGCTGGAGAAACAAACCAACAGGGATTTTATTAAGTTCAACAGCTGGAAATGAAAGTCCTGCAGGTGTGGAGCAATAACCCCATGCACAAGAACAGGTTGGGGGTCAACTACCTGCAAAGTAGCTTGGCAGGACAGGACCTGGAGGTTCCAATGGACGCCAAGGTGACCAGGAGCCAGCAATGTGCCCTTCTAGCAAAGGCAGCTGATATCCTGGGCTGCACTAGGAAGAACATCACTGGCAGCTCAAGGGAGGCAATCATTCTTTTCTATTCAGACCAAGAAATTCACAGACAGACAGAAGAGAGTCCATCAGAGGACCACTAAAATGATTAAGGGGTTACCGCATCTAATATTTGAGCAGAAGCTTATACAACAGGGATATTTAGTCTTAAGAAGATAAAGCTTGGGGGCCTTATTTAATACGTATAAACTCTGATGTGAGGCAGATTCTTCCCAGGGGTGCCCACTAACAGCACAAGAGGCAGCAGGCACGAATGTTCTTCAGTGTCAGAGTGCTTAAACTTTGGAATTAACTGCCAAGACAGGTGATAGAGTCCCCATCCTTAAGATTCAAAATCCTGAGATAAGGACAAGACCCTGAACATACTGTTCTAATTGACACGCTTTTGAGCAGGAAGGTGAGCTAGATGGATCTCCAGAGATCTCTTCCCACCACAACTATACCATGGTTCTCCTATTCAGGGCAGGTGTTTTTGGATTTGCATGCTTTTAGCGAGCTCAGGGCAGACAATAAGACTTATTATATTTTTAAAAAGCTAACTTAGTAGACACTCAGATATCCAATTGAAGTTTAATTGTAAAAGTATTTTTAAGAATAGATTCTACAAAATAAGAACAAAAAATTTAAGAAGTCCCTGGGTACCCAATTAGAAAAATTTGTATCTAGAAAGGGAATGAAGGACTACGGCTCCTTCTACAACATGAAGAAAGATCAGTCGCTGAATGTTCCCCAAGAGAATATTACCACAAAGGAATTTGAAAAGGAGAAGACAGATTTACATCTCTCTCTCCTTTATTTGCACTAGCCTGCAAACCACAGTGATGGGAGCAGAATACAATACTGCAAAGACGGCTGACGTTTACCCAAGCTCGACCTAAAGCATTGTTTACGAACTGAATTTTCTTTAACTCTGTGGCTAACTATCAAGTTGATCAACAATTACTTGCTAAACAGCCCTTGTTGAATCAACCACTGGAGTCTGTGCTTTGTGTAACTTAGTTTTACAAAGCTAGAAGTTGTGATGTATGTTGCAGAGGATTACAGTGTTAACTCAATGCCCCACAAGTGACATTATTTTCAGTGCAAGATTCCAAAAGGTTTTCTACTGGGCTAAATCTAGATTGGTTGAAAACAGAAGGAAAAAAATTACTAACATCAATGACTGAGGGATTAGAATAACACACTAATAAAACAAAATAAATAAAAAAAAAGTATTCAATAACTAATAAGGTATTAGGAAAAAGAAACTGACAAAGAACATAGTCAAACATTGATAAAGTGTGTCCAGAGGTTGAGGGATTCTTGGAGACACTCAAAACTAATCTGGACAATGTCTTGAGCAACCTGATCTAACACCTAATGACGTTAGACTTGGAAGCTGGCCCTGCCTTGAGCAGGGCTTTCGACCAAATGACCTCTAGAGGTCCCCAACCACCTAAACTATTCCATGACTGATTTATAATTCCTAAACTTAATTTCCTATTGATATAAAAGCTCAGTATCTGACAGGATATAGCCTATTGACTAATGATTCAATACCAATTCTCTTTCCAGGATTCCTGCTCTCCTGTAGAATACACTGGTTGCCAAGGCAAACTAGAAATCCAGATAAATATTTCTGTAAATAACATAAAAGTGCTGGGCCCATAAGACTTCTTAGAGAATCTTCTTTGATTTTTATATAGTGATCTGTCCTATGCAGACAGAGAGACACAGACTAAATTCATTAAACTGTTTTCTACATGTTAATCTTGCTAAGTAAAAACTAACATTCTCCAAGTTTTATTTTTTAATTTCAGCTCTGTATGATTTTAGGGTTTTGACAAAAGGGGAAAGAATTCTAGAAAGTACAACTATGTACCGAAATCACAAATACTGAGTAATTTTAAGACTAATTTTCATTTCATCTCAAGGTGAATAGTCCTTTGGCAAAATACAACCTGATATTTTCTGTAAAAGTACAAAGCTTTAACACTGGTGGAAAGCAGTAACTCCATTTAATTTATGTTATGTATGCTTACATTTTCTGTATACTTTTGTAACCATAAATTATATAAGACAAGTATCTGAACATCTATTTGACATATGCTGGTAATAAGTATATTAGAAACAGACACAGTCCCATGGAAGGATCTGTTATTTCATTAATGTAACTTCCTTTATGAGTCTCGGTTGAACAAAGACTGAAAAGTGTGAGCTGTACAAATATTAACACAGCCTTGAAACTATATATTACATGGAAAATTGTATAGATCATATAAGTGCTGTATAAAATTGTTTGTATTTGTCCTGAAACCATGATGGTACATTATCCGCTACCGTGTTTCAAATGAAAAAAAAAAACAAAACAAAACAAAAAAAAAAAAAGGTACCTGGAATCAAAAATTATGTTTTATCTGATAACTTGCTTTAAGATTTGGAATTGTAAGGATACATGAGATATTTGGGGTATATTTTTAAAAACAAATAGCTGATGTATCAAGCTGTTTACATTTCTGGCAACATACAGTAACTGCTAAAAACAAGTCCTCCTTCTCAAAGAAAGCTAATACAAGAATTTAAAATACATTACTCATTTAGAGCTGTAATGATGTATATGTGCATCTATGTATCATATTAACTTTTATAAATTATAACCCAATCTTATTCGTTAAAATACAATATTGTGGCTCCTAAGCTGTCTGTTGCACTTTCTTCACTGTCAGAAAACATTCTGAAGGCCAGTTAGTTAGACACCATTTGTAACAACCACAAAGCTAATTTAAATTGTTCTAGAAACAAACAGCCTTCTTCTGTATGTACTAATACACTATAACATTTATGTATGCAAGCCTTCACATCCATAAAATTTATGATGATATGCAAGATTCAAGAACAGGGATGTAAATCAGACTATACCTAAATTCCAGATTGTGATTGGGCTGAAGAAGCATTAAGCAGCTTCTGTCTTTTAGCCCTTTCCTCCTTCTGTTACCTGTCTAGCCAGGGCAAACAAACAAACAAAAAACAAAAACCTTGGATTTTCTTGCTTCTATAATTTTGCTGAAAATAAGACTGAATAAAATTAATCTGAAAATGCAACCCCTGATTAATATCTATTTTCAAGACGTCCCAAGTCCCGCTATCACCGTATGAACAACTCCTTGGCAATTGACATTATAACACTTCACTATTAAAATCTCATTCGCAAAACCACTTTCTCATCCTGATCTTCTGCTTCAAATCTATGTGCCTGTGGTTATTGTACAGTAGATCTGAATAATAACTACATAATCTATATATTAAAAAAGAAGAAAATAATCTGATCTTAGTGCATATCTGAACACACACCATTACATACAAAAATTCTAGTGCAATTATACTACGAAAGGAATACCCTGATTTAGCTGAACGCTAATTTTGTATTCATAGTAACACTGTTTACCAGGATCAGTTTGGTCAACTGAAGTTTCTGATTTCTGTTTGCTTGCTGAACAATTGTCAAGCAGAGAAAGGATTTCTAATTCATACAAATATTTCTTTCTGTTCCTGAGCCAAAACAAATATACTGTGATGACACAATAATTTTTTCTTCCTGATACTGTTTCTGTGAGTTTAGACAGTAATTACTATGAAGAAAAATATTCAGCTTTTCTCCTTTGAATTCTAAGAAAAGTTTCAATATAAAAAGTGCCTCAAAGCAACACATTTTCCTCCCAAGTATTATCCTAGTACCAATGTTACTATCTCCTAGAAGATAAGCATTTCCTCTTCCTTAGATGACTTATAATACATGCTGCATTTTTATGATCTCTGAGTAGAATTAATCTTGGTGGTTTTTACTTTGAGTCTAAATTCGAAAAGTAAAACCAGTCTTTTTATCCCAAGATCAAGATAATGTAATTTCAAATTCCCAGGTGATATAATAAAAACGAGCTAGTAGCTGGTATTGTTTTCCCTTCTGCCCAGTCCTTATTCACTCATAATTTATAATTTTCACTATCAGCAAGATCTGTCATTTCACAGCATGCATAAGAAGTCTTCTAAAAAAGCACAAGATCTGTAATTACACAGAAAGTAAGAGAACAGAAAGTCTCCGATGCTAACCAAATTCTAGAAGGGCAAATTACTTCTGGTGACCTAAATTTATCTTATAGTCCAATTTAGACACAGGATCTCTTTTAATTGTCCAGTCGGGTTTTTTTGTATCAGTGTATATCATCCACAAGGTTAGCTATTTGTGGCATGAAAGAGATGAACACTTTAAATGACCTAACAAGTATTAAAATCTACTTAGTCTTCTTCAACTCCTGGGTCTTATAAGTGTCACGAATGTTAAACAATAGATTGAAAAGCTCCCATGTTATTACTTATCTGTGTATATTTCTATCACGTATTCTCATCCTTTCCAATCATAACACATTCCATGTTGTACCAATTCTTTTTTTCCCCATCACATTCTATTTCAATAGTTGTGGAAGTTGCTGAGAGTCTTCCAGAAATATTTAAAGATTCTTGATCCAAAAAGCAGTATCTGTACATTTCAACCTCTCTTTTAGAAAACAGATTAGCAGGTCAAAACAAATTGGCTATTTTTTCAAGATTTATTGACTGCTCTTAACAGAGAATACCACTTCCCTTCACCTCAGCCCTCACTATGAGTCATTGAAAATTGAACTATGCTATACTAATTCCATTAGGAACTCCTCTGCATACCATTAGGAAAATCACATCAAAGATCAGGAAAGCAACTGTTCCTGGTCTATTTCTCTGTACCTGCATTGCTTCATAAAACAGCCTTTTCTGTGTAACAAGAACTTGTTTTATATTGAAGACCATGGTAAAAGGCTGAAATAACCATAACCTTCTAAGACTTAAAGTACAAGTAGGGCTTTTGACACATCTTACAAAACATTCAAACTTTTTAGAATAGGCTCATAAGATCCAGAACAACAAAATCTAAGTTGCTGCATCAACCACTCTAACATAGACAAATGGTACATTAAAACATACTTTGTACATGAGTCGACCTTCCATTTTCAAAATTATACTGAATGGATCACAAGAAAATGCAGAAGCCCAGTAGAGAGATTCTAAAGAAGGCTGAGTACAGAATGAATAGACGTACAGTGAGCGAATGAAAAACTGCCAAGAAAAGAAAAATAAAAAAGGATACAGAGACTGAACTCAAGGGTTTGAAGCTATTGCTCACAGCTTTTCCCCCATATCCAAGAGAAACATACCTATGTTTCTGTAGGGATGGAAATATATCTCTAGGGACATTATGAGTACATATCATATATGATAATCTAAGCTGAACTCACGTTTCAGTTTCAAATTTACGGGAGTGAAATTGCGAGCACTGAAAAATACATCTGAAATTCTACAAACTCTTTTGAAACTTTAGCTGTAGAAGCAGCTCTTTTTTCCCAACCAAGAAAATCTGACTGTGACCTCAGAATAACTTCAACCAGTTAACACTACATTTCTAACAAATTATTGCTGTCATGCTCAAAGGTCCTGGGGAATCAAAAGAAAAAAAATAATTGGAAAATGAACACAAAACTGTGAACTTACTCCTCATACAAGCTAGCTTTTGGAGAGATCACAGTTGGAAAGTTTTGCTTGTTCACCTTCTGTTCATTATCCAAGTATTTTCAAGAAGTATTGGACGTCTTGAGACTGAAGTAGTAACATACATAAGCAATACAATGTCAGCTACCTCACGTGTTGCTTCCTCATCCATAGATGAAAGTCAGCTTTCTGAGGTAAACATGCAAATAACTGAAAATTACTTCAATTCCAAGCTGTTGCCGATTCACGTTCTGCCAAACAAAAAAGTGCTTTACTTGATTCATGTTCAGTTTGGAAGGTAGGATGCAATTCAGCTACTTAATTAAAATGAAGAAATTGTGAGTCGTGTCTCAGAAATACATGAGATTTGTTCCATTGATGACATACAGCTTGGAGTGGACAGATAATATAATTAACAGAATAAAACTGATGGCACAAGTCTTGCAAATTAATGGTACAAGTCTTGCAGAATAATTTCAAAGAGCATATAAAAATGAGTATTATACACAGATGAATTATCCTTATGTATTTACATTCCTGTTGAAGTCATTACAAGCACACTATCAGAACCCTCCTGCCTACTGAACTAGGTTTAGGTAATTATAACCCCAATAACATTCCCTACCTTCAAAATTACTACAATGATCTTAAACGGCTCTTTGTTAGACTATTTTTTCCTCACATACTCATATTTTAAATTATTTCTAATGGTACAATTATCCCAAAAAGAGTTTGACATTCTGCAATGGAAAGAATAAATAAAGCATTTACCAGTAATTCCACCCACATTTACTAAAATTAGTTCAGAGTCATCTCTGGAAGAAAAGAGTATCTCTTTCTTTTGAATGCACATCAAATCTGCTCAACTGCACAGATCCTTCACAGCATACCATTGTTAACCACCAGAATATCTGGCTTATTTCTTTACTATGTTAGTATCAATATCCTTCTATGGAAGCAAAGGTAACATGGAAAAATAAAAATTAGACTAAGACATGGATACAAGACCATTAGACACCACTTCCCTCCTCACCTTTTGTTTGTTGGCTGCTGAAAAGGAACAGAACTAACTGTCACTAGAAGGTGTGGGGCAGTAAATTTTTAGTCCAAACTCATCATGGAATATTAACACAATGTATTATTTTCATTAATAATAATTTTATTATGTATCTGGTACAGTGTCCATGCAGATGGATATCTACAGCTAGAATCTAGCTTAAAAACAGCGCATGTTATTATGCATGTTATTTCAGTGCATCCAGAACCCCAAAGTTCTGTATGAGTATCACAGGGCTGACATAGTCTTTCCAGGTGTCCCACAAACCAAGTCAACCTGAAGGTAACGAGGCCAAGTCAAACCCTCAGCTATAGTGATGATGGCAAAGAAAACTGAAGTAAGGTGTATGCACTAGCAAGGGAAGGAATAGCATTTGGGGAAAAATAAAATCAGCTTTCTCTATGTTGGACTCAAGAAGGGAGAGCAACAGAATAAAAATAGAATAAAAAATAATAATAATAAAAAAATCCAACAACCTAAAAACTAGTAACTGCATCCTTCCCCAAAAAGCATGTAAAATGAGACATAAACACCTAACATACTAAAATCTACTTAGAACTTTCTTCAACTCATGGGTCTTAGTCAAGCATTATACACAATATATCCACAAGCTGCCACTTTTCAATTGTTCATTGAAAAAAAAATAAAAAAAAGTCATCTATGTGGACTTATGCAAAGTGTTGATACTGTCCCACACAACATCCTGGTTTCTAAACTGTAGATATGAATTTGATGCATGGACTACTCGATGAATAAGAAACTGGCTGCATGGTCACACTCAAAAGGTTGCGGTCAACGGCTCAATGTCCAAGTGACGACCAGTTACAAGTGGCACTCCTCAGGGGTCAGCACTAGGACCAGTGCTGTTCAACATCTTTGCTGGCAACATGGACGGTGGGCTTGAGGGCACCCTCAGAAAGTCTGCTGATGACACAAAGCTGTGTGGCACAGTCAACAAGCCAAAGGCAAGGGATGCCACCCAGAGGGACCTGGGCAGGCTGGAAAGGCAGGCCCATGCAAACCTCATGAAGTTCAACAAGGTCAAGTCCAAGGTCCTGCACCTACATCACGGCAATCCCAGACACAAATACAGGTTGGCTGGAGAATGGATTGAGGAGCACTGAGGAGAAGGACTTGGGAGTGTTACTGGATGGGACATGAGCTGGTAAAGTGCCCCTGCAGCCTAGAAAGGCAACTGTATCCTGAGCTGCATCAAAAGAAACATGGCCAGAATGTTGATGGAGGCGATTCTGCTCCTCTACTCTGGTCTCATGAGACCCCACATGGAGTACTGTGTCCTGCTCTGGGGTCCTAAGCACAGGAAGGGTGTGGACCTGTTAGAGCAAGTCCAGAGGAGGACCGTGAAGATGATCAGAGGGCTGGAGCACCCCTCCTATAAAGACTGGATGGGAGAGTTGGGGTTGTTCAGCCTGAAGAAAAGAAGGCTCTGAGAAGATCTTCCAGCAGCCTTCCAGTATCTGAAAGGGGCCTACAGGAAAGCCAGAGAAGGACTTTTTACAAGGGCATGTAGTGATAGGTGAAAGGGTAATGGCTTCAAACTGGAAGAGGGGAGATTCAGATTAGATATCAGGAACAAATTTTTCACTATGAGGGTGGTGAGACACCAGAACAGGTTGCCCAGATCAGCTGTGGATGCCCCATCCCTGGAAGTGTTCAAGACAGTGCTTGATGGGGCTTTTGAGAAATCTAGTCAAGGGGGAGATGGCCCTGCCCAGGGCAGGGAGAGTAGGAACTAGATAATCTTTAATGTCCCTTCCAATCTAAACCATTCTATGATTCTATGAAAAAAAAAAAATAAAAATCATCCTCTCCGTTTAATCAGGAAGTTAAGATCAGGCACTAGAAAAGTAAGGACTTACTTCAAAATTGCAAATAAGTAAGAAAGATACAAAGACCTGGATATTAATGTTATGAATCTATCTACTCTCACATTGCCTTTGAGTAGGAGGGACAGATTAAGTGTTGATTAAGAGTTGATTTTTCCATACCAGTAAACACCTAATCAAACAGTACAAGTATTTTTGTGTGTGTATAATACAACAGGCAAGCAAAGTTCAAAAGAATTTAAAAGTAACCCTTAAAATGCACCTTCATTTGGCCTTATGTGGTGGTAAAAGGAAATAAACATACTCTTGGGTTAAAACCTGCACTAAAGCAGCGGGTTACTTTTAAGTAGCCATCATACCTTTCTCCATTGATTTAGCAGTTAGTACTTATTGTAGCTGTAAAAAGCAAAAAAAAAAATAATAAATCTTGCCCCGAAGACTATACCCTAAATAACTTCCAGCTCTCAAAATGGCAGGAAAACATGTACCCTAATCCTGAGCTTTAAAATGAAATTACATAAAGGAGATTAACTGTTCATAACAGAAGAATTTTGGTGCAAGCAGCAATGAGTCTGTGACTCATGTTTTGCTATTTAATATGGACATAAATCCTCCTCCTCCTCAAAAAGCTCAGTTACAATTTCAGCAGTGAAAATGGCATCTTTTCTGTTTCTCCCTTCAAAGCCAGCATTTTTAGCTCAAGGTCTGCACAACAAAGTAAGTAATATTACCATGTAAATATATATATTAAAGCAGATGCCCTTCACATTTCTTTTTTACATATGTTTATTCTGTCACAGGCAATACAATCACTTCCATACTTACAACAAAAACATAGCATTTTTAAAGCCTTTACTTACTGTCCCTAGTCTGCCTTCTCAATAGACTCTTGGTAACAGAAGTTACCAAGCAATTTCACTAGGGGAAAAAAGAAAATTAAAAAAAAAAAGAGAGAGAGAGAAAGGAAAAAGCAAGATGGGGGGAATAGTGTACACCCCTTTGGAAAGTCAAACCACAAGCTGATCAGCTGCAATTCTCATGCAGCACAGGCAAACAGTAAATCATCCCATTTTGCAGACATAATCCGTTGCAAACAAAATGTATTGGTATTACTGAGTGCAACAGCACCTCTCCTACTGTGCAGCACTGCTTATGTCAATTGAGTTATCAATGCTTCGACTCAGCTTGAATCCAACTTTCCTGCTCTTCTCCAGCTGGTACAGAGAAATGTGCTGGAGTTACATAGGCAGCTTTAACAACTATTCAATCTTCACATAAACTGATGGCTCCAGTGATTAACATCGTTCTTTGTTGTTCAACAATAGTCAGAGGGGGGGAGAAAATTGATACCTACCCAAATTAATTCACTGGTTTAGTTCAAAAAAGTTGGACTCAAAGCTTTCTACGAGGGTCGTAATTGACCATTTCTATATAAAGCTATTCTCATGCACACACGCACACACACAAAAAAAGGGACATAATTAACAATTTGTACTTAAAGGTATTCTCATAAGCAAAAAAAACAGGGGCTCCAAGACATTCTGCTTATACTGTTCCTCATGCTCCTGGACTGCCACAGAAAACCCTGTCATAACTGTTGTAATTTTATTCAAAGTTACAGTGAACTGCCCTTTGAAAAAATAAAAACAAGTTCTATCATTCTGATTTCAGATACACTGGGGAAAGAAAAAAAATATCCTGTTTTTTCTTAACTATCAAGTGGAAGATTTAATTTTAAAAGCCTATGAGAAACATTCCTTGGGTAAAAATTGTCTGTATTGATTTATTTGTGAAGCCAGAAAAATTCTCTTAAACTGAATGATTATTGAAAAATCAATAAGGACAAGAAGAATGGATAATTATTTTGTTTTCCCGCCCCTTAGAAAGAATGTTAGAGACTATGCTCTTTCAGGCTTCAGTCTTTCTTCATCATTATACATTATTTTGACTTCGTGGTGCCAGTCACCTTTTATTATATAAACTTAGAAAAAATGTAAGTAAAAAAATAAAAAAAAAAAAGAAAAAAACATTTGAAGACCATCAAATACGTTCCTGGCTCCTCTAGGTAGATAAAATCAACAAAACAAGACCCTTGGTTACTATATTCAGCTTGGGTTTATACACACTTAAAATGAGCAATTCCATTCATGTCAGCTCACTTATCCCTGCTTACACACAGCCTGAATCTGACTTTCTCATGCTATAGTAAAGAACAGTGGAGAACAGGAAAGTAGGAATCACAGAGAAACGCTGGGACTAAAATCACACTATAGTGTGTTTCTGTAAATAAAGTGTACAATTTTTGAATTACACAATGACTAGGAAGTACTGTCTATCCGTAGGGTCTGTCAGGAAAGGGGTAGGTCTCTGGTATGTGAGGGGTGGATGGGCAAGACATTAACCACCGTCGGAAACAAGTTGAAGAAAGCAGAGCAATTTCCCCCCCAGTCCTGCTGTGAATTGATAGGACTGACAAGGAATGAGTCAGCTAATCTGCACAGCGGAGTTGTACACATTCTCACAACCCACAGCCACACAACAACATGGAATAAAGAAAATTGCTCCTCAAACAGCCGCTACCAAGATACGGAGGAATCTATCCAGAGCCTGGTATTTTTATTCCCTAGCATTAACCCCTCGTAGGGTAATGCTTTGCAAAAAGAAACATGCAGCAGCATTTATTTGAATGCAAAAGAAGCTAAAAGATGGACTTTGAATAAGAATACCTGCATCAACAAGAGTCCATTCAAATAATAACATGGATATTAAATACCTGGCACATTTTCCTGCTCGTTTAAAAGTACCAGCCAGCAGCAATAAAGCATGCCTCAGACAGATGTATCCAAGACATTTAACAGAAGTTTCCAAGTGGTTTTTTGTCTCTTTTTCTCATTCTGTTTTATTATGACTCATAAAGCAGAAAGACATTTTTCTTCTGTAGACAGGAGTGTTCATCTGACTATAGAGAATTCACATTCAATGGGAAAGACTCCATCTTGTCAACACATGTCTCCGTGAGACCAGCAAGGTCATTCGCGGAGAGAAGAGCAACTCCAAGAACTGCAGTGAATGTGATATCCATGAAAAACTAGTTTTAACAGACTGAGGCATAGGAGTTTGAGAACATTTACTTTCAAAGCCTGCAAAGGAAACTGCTATTGTCCAGACTGGAAAGATCCATGCACAACCTGATGCAGTAAGGCAATTATACACTGGGGGGAGCAAGGTGGGAATCAAGATCTAAGAACGCCAGTGACATGTTAATTCTCAAAGTGTGAGCTTCCAGAACAATTCAGTTACGTAGCATTCCCAGCTTTATCATGCTCAAATGAAGAGATTCTTGCTACTTTTGCATCACTAACCTATTTCTAAAAATCTTTCCCTGAGGACATAACTGTGTCTTTGGCTAGAAATGCCACCTATGGCATTAGTTTTTGGAATGTGAAGTGACCTTCTTTTTCAGGCACAGAGTCCTATAATCATGTATAATTTAGGTAGCTGGTTCTTCAGCCATAATATGTCTTTTGCCAGGCTATGTCAATAGAAATCCTCACAACAGAAATCCCTTGCACTTTTCATTTGTCTTCAAGACCTCAAGAGAACTTTTCCTATACAAAAAGCTGCCCCTTAAAGGTTAAATAAGACACCCCTACTGAAGCAGAACTTCTCAATGAATAACGGAGACCTCCTTGAATTGCTTAGTCTCAAGAACTGCCTACATTCCCATCTTGTTTTCCCAGTGTAAAAACTTCTGTCCAAGAGATTAAATAACCCTGGTTTCTTTCCTGTGACATAAAGCTTTGGGCTCTGAGGCTTCACAAAGATGCAGTGTAACTTTACCAGTGTTGGCATTTGGACTACCAGCTGGTGGAACAAAGACAAAAATATTTATATTATGAAAGTTAACTCTAAAAATAAGTAAATAAAACAGTTCTACAATTATACCCGAAGTGAATGGAATTAATTTTAAATCTCAGTGAAGTTATTTCTTGTCTCTTTCCAAATTACCCAGCACATCAGGTGAGGCACAGACACAGGCCCAAGCCTGCAGTTGTAACTTTAGAAGTCCTTAAAATATAATCGGAATTGCACCTCAGTAAAACAACTTCCTTTCACACAAAGGTTATAAAGAGCAGCAATGGGAACCAATATGTAAGGGAGTGTTATCTGCTTTGCTTTGTGGGGATTCAGAGGAGTATCTACAAGAGCTCTGAATGTAAAAATAGCACTAAGAATCATTATTCTGGAGAGTCTCAGAGTACTTGGATTTCTGGGATATATAATACTGCAGGCTGCTATGTCAACACTCACAAAATGGAAACGTCTACTACCGATTTTAGGATACAAGTAGCTGGAGCAGTACGAACTGCTGCTCCTCCCTGTGAGCAACAAATGAAGCAGAGTCAGAGTGCAGGACCATGGAACCATCACACCACGACACCTGAAAGGTTTCCTGTGTCTACAGCAAAGCAATCCTCCGAACACCAGAAGTTTGCAGGAAAAGCCACAAGATACTTGTTTCAGTCATTAGCACGTGACAGTCATTCTATTACAGGGCACCATCGCAGGAAAGTGTTCTCCGATTTGCCATAAAGGGGCAGAGCTTGACCTACTCTTTCAGGAGTTTGTACCTTTGATAAATTCTAACACAAAACAGTACATTTTCCCATCTCCATCCTCATGCAGTTTCCACTGGATGCATCTCCAGGTCCTGACAAACTAGAGCAATACTATTATCTCTTGCCAAAGCAGGATACAAACACAGATTAGTAACATTGAGCAAGCACGAGGACAAAAGCTCCTTACAAGTACAAAATGTTGTTATAAACACTTGGGAACTTTCTCAGGAAGGTGGTATAAAGGAAAATTATTATACTAACACATTAATTATGTGCCATCTCAAAGTGAACTGTGCAGCTGTTATTTATTAATGCCAGTGCTCATCTAAACAAAAACAATACAAACTTGATCTCCTGCTGGGCAACGTGCTATTCCTGAATGGGATTTGTCATGTAGAAAGACACACTGCAAATATTTAGCTGTATATTCCTATGTAGGTCTTCTCTAGGAGAGCATAAGATTTTCCCAGGGCAACAGAAGAATTTTTAGAAGTCAAGAAAACTCACAGTGCTTTCAATTGTGTTTATTACTTAAAAAGGCATCCACACAGCTACCTGCTTTCACCTTATTATGTCATTCACAAAGATGCTCTGAAACATAAATGTAACTGACATCTCCAGAGGAGAATTTGACAAAGCGTAAGGAAGAGAAACCACCCGTCTCACACATCACAGCTCTCATGTAGACTTCCAGAAGTCCATTTAAAATCAAAGGTCTCATTAAATACACTACAGCTGGTATTTCGTACTCTCTGATCATTTCAACCAGTACTTGACTGCACAGATTCAAAGTACAGATTCACGATTAGCGTAACCCAAACTACATCTGTTCTGCTATTGATAGGAGTGATCTACCAGCTGGGACTTCTCATGCTCCCACTTATAGTAGCCCCAGCAGTCATGCAATTGCACATTTTGTTGGAAGCAAGTACCTGAAACATTTGCTAGAATTAGTATCGGTTCCCTAATCTGACCAAGGCTGCACGGCTGCAACAGCATGAATGCTGGCTCGCAACATTTATCAGTAACATGCAGTCACTTAAGGAAAGGAAAGAAGAGCTACCCTTTCCGATACAGAAAGAGCTTCATTCACCTTAACTTCTCCATGAAACTATACACCAGGAAACCTTAGCTTTACAAAAACCATAAGCCAGCCAAATGTGATGCTGAGTCCCAAAGCCATTTCACCCACCCCTGAGCACTGTTCCCATGCTGCTACCCAGTTCCTTTGTGCCAGCCCAAGTCTTTTTTAAGGTGCACTAAGCCCTGGATCACACAGTTGATGTTTTAAAATCAACCATTATTTTTGTGGCTTGCCTCAGATAAATTCCCCAATGTGCTGTGCAGGCACAAGGGCAAACAGCATGAACGGCAGAAGAGGGAGAGGATGGCACTGCCATCTGCATGCACTGACTGGCCTGAGAAACAAAAGTGAAGATTTTTTTTTTTCCTTTTAGCTTTCTCAGAGCACTATATTAACTCTGTATGTTTACAGCTGCTTCCTCAGTTGTAGTTTTAACTCAGCAACTACGATCACCACAAGTAACCACAGAAGCAAACCCAAACTAATAAAAGTATGTAACAGCATCATTCCAGAAGACATCTACACCTTTCCCTTCAAGGTGAAAGAATTGATTTCTTACACATTAATTTATTTCTATAACAGAGACAAGGTCAAGCAACTATTTTATGTGTCCAACTAAGTGGATTGGGAATTAACCATAAATTTCAGTTGTAATTTACAAAATAAAAGACAGGGATGAAAAAAAATGAATACTCTTTAGTTAGTATTTAGAGCTTGCCAGTATCATCGTTTTCCAATGTGCTTAGCGTGACAGCTGGATCTTTCAGCACACTAGGTATGCATCAGGACCATAAATCCAGAAACTGTATAATCAGAATAGAGTAGTCGGTTTTTTATGATTATGTAATACAATAAAAAAGAGATACATTTATATTAGATAATCAGCTCCTAAAGTTAGATTTAAATGGAAGCTTTCATTTAAATTCAAAGGTGAGTTGCCTGAACCTACAGAGAGAAGAAAAGCTCCAAAACAAATGTGATGAAGACTAAAAACTAGAAGGAAAATTAAACAACATTTTAAATAGCACTGGTTTTGACATTTACAATTGACAACACGTACTGTACTAAGACAATGTTTAGAATTTGAAAATACTCTAGTTATAAAGATGGCTACAACAAAGTACGACTCTGTTTTTTGGTTTTAAGACATACTAAGTTTATAGGCATTGAATTCTTTCCAATCTAGATAAAGTATCCATTGTGTCTTCAGAAACTCTGCTAAATGTTTTGGAGGAGGATTGTGTTGTTTTCTAAACTGAGAGATAGGATCACTCCAAAACCAAAGTACAGTATGTTCCCAAAGGGGCAAATACTTCAATCTTCCACCTTGATAATTCATTATTACCCTGTTATTTTGAGGATGACAGAAATGTCAAGGCCTGTAAGCTTTAACACTAAGCAGGCACAAATAAACAAAAAGTAGCTGAATACAAAATAATACAGTACACATAAAAACATAAACCCCCTAGGGTAATCTATCAGAAAAGCCCCCAGAAAGCAAACCACGTTAGTGTTTATGCCAGTAAGCACCCTTGTATCCAAATCA
Source organism: Jacana jacana (assembly GCA_013400555.1). NCBI lineage: Eukaryota > Metazoa > Chordata > Aves > Charadriiformes > Jacanidae > Jacana > Jacana jacana. Next base: position 30,001 of record VZTM01032529.1, read on the forward strand.
GTTGCACATCAGGCAAAGAATACAGATTTTGCTATTGACTGTATGCCATAAAAGGGTGAGCTACAGCAAGACAAATAAAAATCAGTAATAACATCAATCACACATCAGCAAGTGTGGCAACTAAGTTGTTAGCAGGAATTAAAATTACTGTCCTGGAGCTGCATATCCTCAGTGTCCTGGTAGAGCTCACGATACCCTAAAGTGGAATGCAAAGTATTTAAGTCGCATCAGTGCAAAGTCTGGCAACTTGTCTTAATCTGCTGATGGTTTTACGGTAAGTCATCAATCTTGTCACTGCCATGGTAGAGATGCACATAGCTATTTTGCTTTCCTTGTTGTTCTGTTGGACCAGTAACAGGCAAAACACAGTCAGAATAGCATCCTTCAGTGATTCCAGGTAGACCCTCCAGAAACCCCCAAGCACTCAGGCTGAAGCTCTAAAACACAGACCCTAGACACTCAGATGTTTCTCCCTCCAGTTACCTAAATCCATTTGATTTCCACAGCAAATTCATAAACATCCCTGACAACCAGGTCCAAGGAACCTCAGTTCCTCAATGCCAATCAAGGTTAATTGACAGTACAACAAAAGACAGTCCAATTTGCTACTGCATTCTTATTAAATTAAAACTTGCTGGGTCTAATTGCAGAATGTTACCTAATTAAAACTGAGTAATCTGCGCAACAGTGATCTTAAACTGAAGTTCACCTATGTTTTTATCATATTAAAGTGACTCTGGCCACCAGGAGTGCTACTTAGTCCTTTCCTTTTGCTTGCACAACTGTTTCTACATCCACATGATGAGCCAAATCAAGAAGGCTATTTAACTACTAAACATACAACAACTCTGCATGCCAGCAGACCAGAGTATCTGGGTGCAAGGGTGGGGAGGAGACACTGGTGGCAGGTTTTGGAGGGAAAGGAGGATGTGAGAAGAGAAGGAAATGGTTGGGCTGTTTTGTTCAGAATGAAAGCCATTAAAACGTGGGGATTCTTTGGAGTTTTACAGAAAATAATTACTAAATATTAACGTTGCTGTATTGTACAAAGGTTTTACTTGTTATTAGTTAGCTCCATTGTACTCTACAAGCAACACTTAAGATGTCCTCCTCAGTAAACTGGAAGTCCTCAATTTACAGATTAGGGTTACATAAATAAGTGATAATTTAAAAGACAGCATGACACAACATGAAGTATTTTGATACCATTTGTAGATACTTAGGGCAAGAAATTTACTTTTTATTATTTTTCTTGCATATTTCAATGTATACGGAGATAGCATCATCCTTTCCAAATGCAGCACAAACACAGACATCATTAACAGCTAACTTCAGTCTCATCAAAGCAACTTTTATAGTGAGATTTTCAGAAAAGAATAACATCCAGGAAAGTCCTACATAAGGGACAACCTGAAGAAAAGCAAATAATTCATATGTGTGAGAAAAGGAGCCATGAAAAGACCAGACTGACATTACTGTCAAACAGGAACAGGCAGGGGTATTGTGTTATAATAGATTATAAAATGACAGACAAGCCAAAAATACATACTTTTGTAGATTATATAAAAGATAGTACTTGTGTTACAGGCAGCTTTTCAACTCCATTTGCTTATACTCCAAACAGTACAGGGAAGGCAATATACTATTTAATATCAAAAGCTCCCAGTGGATTATTGTATTAACATACCTGGACAATCACAGCAAGTGATTGCTTTACAAAAAGCTTATCAAGCAGAGAGGAAGCTACCTTTCTGCAGTGAGGACAATGCAGAGGCAAAAAATGAAAACTTCATCACAAGGAAAAGAGTATTATGAGCCTAGAACAGCTGCTCAAGTAGAGAGAAAGCAGATGAAGATGTCAGGAGAAGTTCAAGGCCAGGTCGAAAAGCAATTAGTAAGATGAAAGATATGAAGTGGAACCTTTTACCCTTTAACAAGGCAATGATCCAGTAAAGACATATTGCTGGAAACATGATCTTTAATTGGGAAAAGAGCAAAGAAATTTGCTGCCACACAGGGGGGAAAAAAAAAAAAAAAAAAAAAAGTCAACTGTGCTGATTGCTGTAAGGTCAAAACCAAAATTGATATGCATCCTTTGCAATGATATGCACCACATGCAAACTCTTTCCTCTGAATTTCCCTAGAGTCAACAGACTCCTTTGATTACAGGAACTATTAGCAAAACAGGTTTTAAAATTCACAATTTAGGAAAGTTCAGCATTTAAAAAAAATAAACAAAACTTAGTATCAAAAGTAACATCAGTGGACAACAACGTTTACCTAAAAATCATTCCATGTGCCCCAAAAAGAGAAAATTAAGTCACTGCACTATAAACATTGAGGACAGGCATAGACTAGAAGAGCACTTAAAATAGCAGAATAAGCAAACTGAGAGGGAGCTGCAGCTGGTTCTCCAATTACTAGGTATTGTTTAAAAATGTATATTCAAATCCAAATCCCTCAGAACATTTGTACTCAAAGATGACTTACAGAGTAGTTGAAAGATCTGCATTTTAAACTATCACAATTTAAGTTGTCCGAGTAGCTGCAAATACTCGAAAACAAGAACAAGGAGGAGATAAAATGAAAAACCGGAGCACAGGGAAGTATTAATACAGTATCTTTTACAGTATTTTCTAAGGACTATAAAACTAATCTCTCAAGTTTTGTCTACTGGAAGCCCAGGCATATACAGTATGCTCAAACAGCTCTCTTATCAGTCTGTGGTGATTGCTCGTGCCTTAGAGTGAACACAAAGTCACCGAACAATTGTTGTTATTAATGTTAACACTCAGGGAGTCTTGAAAAATCAACTGCAGAGGAAAAGAAAATGAAGTACAACTCAGTATTGGTGAGGGCCATATTAGAAACTCGGAGATGTTGATACACGTACACAGGCATCCTATTCCTTGCATTTAAAAACAAACAAACAAAACCACACGCACACAAAAAACCAGCAGCTATTTTTATTATGTGTACACGTTTAACGTAACGGAAAGTAAAAAAGCTACTACTGAAAGGCAGAAAATAAAAGGAGAGAAGAGTAAAGCAGGAGAAAAGCTGTATGTAAGCATGATGGTCGGTCGGCAACGTTCCACAGTAATAATTTAGGAAATACCTGAGTAGATAAACAGCTCTTTCAATATCACTGAGTTCTTCATCAACTGTCAGTCTTTCTATTTCTTCTGGTGTCTGTCAAGCATGAAATAGAGATTATGAGTCTACAATGCCTTACTATTTCATCATTTTAATCTTCTTAAAACAACCCCTTCCTTCCCACATATCCAGGGATAGCTCCACGAGTAATTTCAATTTAATCCTTGAAATCTCCAGCCAACATTTCAAATTCAATCAAATAAATCATTCCCAGGGAAATGATGGAATGTAATAGAAGTACAGCTCCATGTCAGGCACTATCACTATTAATCACTTAAAGTATAAACAAGTCACATATAAATTAAAGACCTAAATTACTCTATTTTTCTCCCAGCTTAATATTCTTATACTGAAAATATTAAGCCCCTGCTATATAGCTTTCGATACTTTATTGCAAAATGACTGAAAACAATTCTCGGTATCCCGGGGCTATATAGAAAAAAAAACACCAAAAACCAAACAGCAGAAAATAAACCAGACATAATTCCAAAACGGGTTTTTTAAGCATCGTTCCATTTTGAAGCATGTACCTTCAGGCTCCTGCGGACCGGCCTCTCTATAATAGTTAGTTCCTGCAGGTCTTCTATGTATCCGAACAAATTGCTCTGACTAAAATCCATTTTGGAGAAGAAGATTATTGGATGCATGAAAATACTAACGCCTTCGGCAGCCGATGCTCGCTCTCTGCCTCTCTCCCCCCGAGCCCGGTCTCTCGCACCGGGGGAGGCAGGAACACCCCCTCCGANGCCCCACCGCCCCACCCCGGCCTGCTATGGTCGCCCGCGAGGCTTCTCTTCCACAGCCTTGGCCGCCATGGGCTTCCCCTCCCGCAGCTCCAGCGCCCTGCGGAGCGCGGCTTCCACGCCGGCGGCCGCCCTTTCCAGCCGCGGTGGGACAGCCCTGCCCGTGTCCTGCCCCCGTCCCACTACTTCATTGCAGAATTGCACCGGAAAAAAACCCAAACCCACCCTATAAACGTGCCGATTTTAATGAAAAGTCCAAAGCGGCTTCCTCCCTCTATGAATACTTCGGTGTTAATCTAAAATAAAACAACCCCGACGCCCAAGGAAAAGTCTTTGGCATCGTTGGCATTGGACTGTGAACGAAGACATGGCTTCTGCTCTTCATGCCTTCTTACTCGTCACCTGCACAAGCCGGGCCCTGGCTCAGGTCACGTATTGCTCCTGTTTACAGCAGGGACGTGGATTCTCTTCCCGACACCCGCAGCCGGGCCTTGGGTGCTGCGGGATTCATCGCTCTGGCTCACGAATAGGGAGTACCTCGGGGGTACAACAGAGAGTACTTATTTCCAAATGAAGGTATGCCATTTTCACCCCTGACCGGTAGTCAAATAAGCATGGAAAATGCTATCTTTTAAAAAAAATAATAATAAATGTAGGACAGCTTTGTTTGGGGTGGGCTGGGGATGCAAAATAAACAGTGGGCAAGAATCAACACACAACGGTTGCACTAAGTATGTACTGAGCAAAGTAAAGTCTTTTTCCTCAAGGAAAGCAGCCTCAAGACAGCAGCCTTTGCAATGATTACATGGAACACAACGATCACACACCGGGAGCTAAAGAAAACCTGTAAATATTGTACAAGGGCTTACTCAAGTGGGCGCAACAGTGTGCTGTTACAGTGAAACGCCAGCACAACCCTATGGGTTTTGTTGAGAAAAGTACAAAAATCATTCCAGAAATAAGGAATTATTTATAAGGATTTCTGGAATCCTTAAAGCAAGGATTAGATAATACTATGTAGCAGAATTGCCCAGAATTTGAATTATTTTGTTTTATGATTGGTAAGTAGCTGAACTTTATTTAGCAAAAAATAAGCACTGTCCTTTGAGTGTTACCTCTCTGTATAGCAGTTAGGCCAAATCCTGTGCTCAGTTAAACCAGTAAAAAGTAAAAGCATCTCCATCAATTTCAAATGTACAACAGAATTACTAGCAGAAACATCTAATCCAAAGTTCATATAAATAATTAAACTGTTACATAAGAGAAAACCAAAGCCATTCAGAGTTTCAAGGCAGGATGATGAATTAAGCTGAGAAGCACAATTTTGAACGCCTCCTTTGCTTTATCTTTTTAACCAGGGAATGTAATCAGACAGCAAATATAAGTTTTAACTGAACCTAAGTCTTCTCAGAGTAGTTTACCCACTAGCTCCACAAGGAAAAAAAAATAAAAATTATGAAATGTTCTCAGATTCATAATCCTGACACGCAGGCTTCTGCCAGTGATAATTACAAAGAAAACATACCAAAATCCCAATCTCAATTAGTTAGGAAAATCCTTTTGCAAGTTCACAAATCCTTCACAGCCAATTTGTGGCTATTTCACTTTGCAAATAGTTCTCATGAATCTTAAAAGATCTTATGAGACCAAAGACATTTGCTTTTGCCTGCCTCAAATTAGGAACTCTTCGCAGTTTTCAAATCATATTTCATAACCCAGTTTGAAAGACTGAAGAATGTGGAGTTTAGATATACAATTAGGCTGATTTAGCGTATGATGTTCTACGTAAATTTTATAAGCCTCTAGCGAAGAGGGGGTTTTATAAACATGTAAACAGTTTCCTTAATACCTTCAAAAATCTGTCCTTGTAACTCAGTCTGGGAAACACTGTGCAGGTGGGGCTCCCATTAATTTTAAAATCAGTAGATATGCCAGAGAAATATGCAAATATTATGGAAATGTGAAAAGCAGAATAAAGATAAGACTCTTTCTGTAAATTGAATATTGGACCAGAATAAGGATCACAGAAGGAATTAGCTTGTCCAGATTCAATATAAATGTATCTCCTTTTGACCCACACATTTACCAAAGGGGAAAAAAAAAAAAGTTTACTATTTTGTTCCAAACCCATATATATATATAGAAAGTAATCCTTTCTGGTAGTACATCTGCAGGCATATTCACCCCAAGTGGTTTGTCATTCTCATCTGTGATGAAAGTCACGCATGATTTCCACTGCTGCAGCTTTCAGCTCCTCCCTTTTCCACTGCTCTCTTCTCCCAAATGAAGCTCTACTTTCAGCTCCATTCTAACCTTGTCACAGCTATTGTAGTGGAATGAAGAGCTATTTCCTACTGCTTTTGTGAAATCCAGAGTGAATTAGAACCTTCATTTTAACACAGGATCTGTGTAAGCCAAAACAGAGCTGATTTTAAATAATCCTTCATTGATGGAGACAACTGCAGAGCACCTGGGAAAATGGCACTCATACCCAGCAGAAGAAGAGAAATAGTGTTAGTCATCTGCTAAAGCAATAAACTCTAAACACAACCCAGACAACGATTAAAAGAAGACAAAATAGATGGAAGGACCTTGTACCCAAAGGACTCTTCAAGTACAGTGATGACCTAAGGGCGCTGGGGTGAAGGGATTTGTCATGTTACACAGATGCACGGCTCTTCTTCCCTTCCCAGCAGTTACTGAGGCATCTCCCTTCTGGAAATTGCTGTGAAAAGGCTGCAGTTCTTACTTCACCTGTTACATATTCCCAAAGTTTTGACCTGCAAATCAGATTATTCACAGAGAAGTTGAAAATTTGGGAAGTCTCAGCATGTATTGCAACACCCGAATCAGCTGCAATATGAAGGAACTGATCTGGGGGACACAGGACATGCCAAGAAATGCTTTCAGGCAAAATGCGTGCATCCCAGACTAAAAGCCTTATCTGGCAATGGTGTTCTGGTTGGAATGACAAGGGATTAATTTCTCTTTCAGTAATTTTAGTTTTCAGTAAGGTCTCTTATGCTTGGGAAAACTGCACTTTTAGAAGACTCTAGTGGCTGAATTAATGAAAATATTTACTTTATAGTCAGCCAGGCTGTGTGGGATTCAAGGTCTCAATGTTTTTAAGCCTTGCCAGGTGCAGGGAAAAGGAGGAATGAGACCTGGGCACTTGACCCAGACTGGCCAACAGAATTATTTCATACCATGAATGTCACATTGAATATAAATTAGAATTTTGGCATGTAGACTCTCTATGTCTTGATGGCTGCAATCCTAAGAACTTCTTGCCTTGATGCTGGACCCCTGAGCCCTTCCCTTCCTCCCGAAACCACAGCATTGGCAGTGTCTGACATTTGCTGTCCCCTGCTGGGAGTGCACAGCTTCCTGCTGATAGAATGGGCTGCATACAGTTCTTGTATATCTTACACTGGTATTGGGATCAATATTGGTTCTTTACTATAACTAATGTTAATTATTTGGTATTGTTCTATAAAATCTGTTTATGGTTCAGCTCTCAGGTTTCCTTGTTTGTTCCCAGTTCCCCTTCGTGGGTTTGGAAGGCTCATTGGGTGATGGCACAATTGTCCAAATGACAATAAATTGTAGTAGGTTCCTCAAACCATAACAAATGCCTAAACCAAAAAAGCAGGAAAAATTCAGCAGAATATTTTTGGATTATGTTAGGGAAAAAATAAATACATTTTGGGTCAACTTGAAAGTAAGGCTTTCTTTCTGGGGTATTTTTTTGCCTTTTTTTTTTTTTTTTTAATTTAGGCTACTGAAGAGTCTCTGTAAAGGTCAAAATTAAATTGAACGTTTCATTCTTCATTTCCCTTTTTTTCTGTTAATTTCCGATTCCACGAAAGTGCATACCCTTTCATAGCACACACACCATGTAGATAATACGCTGTGTAATCACAGTTCCGCTAGGTTAACCTGTGCAGAACTTCAGTCCAGTCTGTTGATCCCCACCAAGAGACAGCCAGAGCTGCATCAGCTGTCGCTCACCATTTCTGAACGACCAACCTCTAAGTGACATCGTTTGCCTTTTTGGTTTTTTTTAACCACAGTTTAACAAACCCTTAAAAAATGCAGCTTTAATGTTCCATCTAATGCCTTAGCTCTGCAAATCAAGATTTTTTTATTCCATTTGTACTCCATTTAATAATGTCTCCACGAACAGTGGTTCTTCAGAAAAATTCCATGTCAAGGCAGACCTGTAAGAATATTAGTCTACAAGAAACACACACAAAAATGTGTGTCTACTTCAGAACAATGGTTGGAACATAACGTACACAAACCTCAGTAGGAAAAAATATTACTTAGCATATTTTCCAGTTTGTTGCTAAGAAACTGTTGCTTCATTTTCCTATTGTCATTTGCAGAAAATTTCTGATTGTTCTTTTGCCCCTTTGGTCATCTCATAGTTACAGCTATGAAGTTAACAGGTTATAAAGGAAAAAAGGCAGGAATGTACCCATGCTCTCATCCTCTTTGAACTGGTCTCCCATATTCTCTCCTGTAATTTAGTAGCCTCTAATAAAATCTAAAATACCCCAAAAGACTATTTCACAACCACTTAGAAAAGATCCTTAAATTTGTTTTTGTTTTTATGCAATGTATAAGATTGTGATCACTGCATTCTTCCTGTCTTTCTGTAAGAACTACTAATGTTCTCCTCCTACAGTGTCTAATCTGCTACCCTCTCTCCTAAAGCAGTTAATAGCACGTGCACAACAGAGTAACAACTGAGCAAACAGAAAGTGCCATTTTTCCTCATGTCTTCCAGCTGTTTGTAGGGTTTTTGACCTGAAAGTAGGATCTAATAGCAAACTACATCACAAAGTTTAAGTTAATTAGTTTTGATCATAAAAAAGGAACACATTTCTTATTTTTTTGCTCAGGTCTATCCCCACCCTCCTCCCCTCCCCAAATATCTGCATAAAGCAGAATTCATTTACATTTTAGGAACAGGAATAATAGGAATAATGTCAGTGTCATCAGTATTTCGGTAAGGACGTCTACATCATATTCTACCAGCAATTTTCTCAGCCCTTTTCAATGAGCAGGGAACAGAAAACATCTCTGGTACTGGGCACTGTACAGCGACAGGAGCTAATCTGTACAGGGTGATATTGCCAGTGTAGTCCCTGAGATCAGCCTGCAGGCTCCCACAGGGTTCCCTGGTTCAGGCCACATGTTGGAGCCCATTCCCCATGGACAGTAATGATGTAAGGGCCTGAACTCCAGAGGATAAGAGTTTACCAGTACGGAGATGGTCAAGCCACACCAGTCTGCCTCAGAGCCGAACACCAGCACTGTTATATTCATAACACAGAGGCAGCCGATGAGTCCAGCTCCTTGCTATGACAACCATGAACACTACCTGTCATACACATGTCAAACTTTATATTAAAACTAACAACTTTTTGCCTTCAAGTACTTTTTACTTATTGGTTGCCATAGAAACTTCAGATTTCCTACCTAAAATTACTGTTGGCCAGTTTAGCAAGTTTCTTCCTGTGCCAGTGTTGTCCTGCACTTTAAATTATTCTTCCTTTCCTTTCCTGATATTTAAAGATTGCATTCTTGTCTGCTCTAATCCTGGGCTAAACAAGGTAGTGTTTAGTGGTAGCATTTAGTCTTCAATTCTAAACCAGGCTGTTCATTCCCATGATCATCCTCTTCAGCATCTGCTGCAGTTTGACTTCACCTCTCTTGAGTTATGGTGACCAGAATAAAAAATTCAGGGAAGTAATGCCTCCTGTGAAGAATTAATACTTGTACAGGAGTTAGTTTACCAAATACACTACATTGGCAGCTCACAGTTATCTGGTGATCAAGTAATACATGAGGTCATTCTGATCCATGGTGACCTAAAACTAATTAACTCCAATCTTAACGGTATAAACTTTATACAGTATTAGTCTTAGCTGAATGGTGCTGCACTTTGTATGAATAAATTCATCCCATTATTCCGGTCCTCAAGGTGCTTTCAATCTGCCAGATATCATAATCCCTTTCTGTATTAACAACTCTTTCATCAGCAAATTTAATATTGTATCACAGTTATTAATGAAATACGGTTACTCCACAAGGCTTTAAAAAATCTCCTTGAGTAAACTCCATATACCCATACTCCCCCAAATGAAATATGCATTTCCCTTCCCTCTTCAAGAACTGGTTTTACCTGAAAGTTCTCTCCCATTCCTTGTTATTAATAATTTCTCATATATGGGATACTTTGAGGATGTCCAGGTAGATTAGATGAACTTAATTTTTCTTCCCAGTAAACCAGTTACCCTGTCAAGTGACGTAGCCTCACTTCCCATTTCCCCCCAGTTAACCAAGACAGCCTTTTATTTCATTCCCTGTTCTCTTCATAGCTTCTTTTATTATTCTTCCCTTTCAAATACATTCTGAAGTACCTATTGCATGACTGCATTTTCAACCGTTGCGATTGTTTCCCTCATCTTAAATGAAGGTGTCTTTGCTATTCCTCAATCACACAGAAAAAAAATAATCTTCACCTTGATATAGCCGTACTTGAAAAAGTCTTTGCTATTGTAACTACAGTTAAATGTGAGAGTACTCTTAAATCTCATGCATGGAGATTATCTTGCTCTCCTGGCTTTCTGAATGCATTAGCTGAAGAAGCAGCGCTATGTCTTTGATAAAGCGTACCATATACCAAAAATGCTTCACAGGGATAAGTGAACAACTCATCTGCAAAGTTAGAAGAAGGAACAAAGACAGAAAAAGAGGAATAAAAAAAATAAAAGCAGGGCAGGCAAAGAGGTATCTGTTTTCAAATCAGGTATAACAATAGAGAAATAATGAATTAGCAAAAAATAGGAAAAAGTGTTCCAGAATGTTGCAGAAGATGGAAAGAATCCAACCTAAAACTCTCCTCCAGTTAACAAGCCATCTTAATAATTTCATGGTGCTATGCCTTAAGATCTTGTTGGTCTTAGAACGATATTCCAGAACTTTTGAATGTGAGAACAAAGGCCTTGAGCCTGACAGAACCAAGATCTTACGTCCCCACTTCAGGACCAGGATGATGAGTGTCATCTGTCACACCAGGAAAGACAGAAGAGCAAATTCTACAGCCTGCAAAGCTCTAGAGGCTTCAAGTACCCCACAGGCAGTGGCTGCATGTTTTTCATGTGCAAAAGGCACTGTAAGATGAGTATCAAAATAAATCATGGTATGGTAACTTTCTTTTATTAGCAGTAATGGCTATTAAAATCAGTAGTGAAACAGATACTGATCCTCCTGCAGGAGACAAAAGATCCCAAGAGAGAAACCAAACTAATTGGTTACTAAATGAAAGCCTAGCTCAGTTGCTCACATGCAGATTTAGCTCTTTCTAATGCTTGACCTACCTCAGAATATATCTCTAGAAATATCTTTTATATTTTACAAAACATCAAAATATTAATTGAAGAAACATATAACGTCTAGTACTAATCTAATACTACACTGCAGGGATCAAACCACAATCTCTGGGCTACTGATCTGCCGACTAAGTTTACAGCTGGGAAGAGCAGAAGGATCTGTTGTTAGCCAACATTCTGTAATAAAGACATCAAAGTCCTCAGTTTCTCTTGGGCCCTCACACATAGTGGCTTAAATAATTTGGAAATTAATGTTTATTGACTAAATAATTAAATATGTGTGTACTGAGTTATACAAGCATACAAATAGCATTAACTACTATTAATACATGTTATTCTCTTCAATTCACAACTTCCTGTTATTTAAATAACTGCTGATCTAAAGAAGGGGGGACGGGGACGGGGACGGGGAGGAAGGAGCAGATGTCTTCTGTTTCATTTGGTTTTTGTTGACTTTTTAATCAAGAGCTTACTTTGCACTGTCAATAATGGAATTGTCCTGACCAAGAGCATAACAGCCCACTAGCTGGTAAGACACAAATGTGTACTTCTTGTTGACAAAGCCTTGTCACAACACACCACAGCTGTGTCACTTTCAGGTTACAAAGGCTCAGAAAGATTTATGTTACTCTAAAACTAAGCAAATGTTTAGTTCCCTTGGTGATCCCTTCTCAAAGCAACTCAGAAAACTAGTGCCTCTTGTATAACCAGTTCACACCATGGCAATGAGTTGCCACCTCTGTGTAGCTAAGACTGTTCTGAACCTCCAGACTTACTACAAGTAGGCATGTGCCTTCTTTCAAATTTTCAAAATGTAGTCACTGTAATTCTGTCCCCTAGTCTGTAAATAGTAGAAAGAGTTCGATACTGATCAAGAAAAAAAGTCAGCTGCATCCACAAATGGACTCTCAAGGAAAAAAAAATCCAAATCCTCCAATGCCCTGTATAAACATGTCCATAATTACATTAAAAAGCATAATTCAACATAATTGGCAAATAATTTCCCTGTTAAATCTTTCTCTCAGGAGAGAGACGCAAACTCTGAAGCTATGTAAGGACATATAAATGGCTAAGAACTCTCTTGTCCACACTATTATTTTTTTCTAATTGTTTATTTGGGATCAGCTCTAAGTCAGTAACACCAGAATTTGACAGTAATCATTTTCTTTTGAAGCAAGTGCAGAAGACGGCAAGGAAGCTGGTGAAGGGCCTGGGACATAAATCTTATAAGGAGCAATTGAGGGAGCTGGGACTGTTTAGTTTGAGGAAGAGGAGGCTGAGGGGAGACCTCATCACTCTCTACAACTGCTTGAAAGGGCATTGTAGGGAGGTTGGTGCTGGTCTCTTCTCACAGGCAATGAGCGACAGAACAAGAGGGAATGGCTGCAAGCTGCAGCAGGGTAGGGTTAGGCTGGACATTAGGAAAAAGTTTTTCACAGAGAGAGTGGTCAGTCAGTGGAATGGGCTGCCCAGGGAGGTGGTGGAGTCCCCATCCCTGACTGTGTTTAAGAGTCGATTAGATGTGGTGTTGAGGGATATGATGTAGGGGAGAACTTGTAGAGTAGGGCAGATGGTTGGACTCAATGATCCCAAGGGTCTCTTCCAACCTGAATGACTCTATGATTCTTTTGATTCTACAAATTTGCTGTTTGCTAATATCCAGTGAAATAAAAAGAGATAAAGTGGAAAGACTGTAAATAGCAAAATTGTCACTTATCAATCTGAATCTATACAACCTGGATGGAAAGATACTTGTAATGAAGGAATGCACAAAGATGGCCAAGACCCCTCACTAAGCTTAGCCATGAAGATGCAGTCACTGCTTTGATCAGTGAGCAGCACCATCAGTCATCACTGTCTCCAGTTCAGTACTACGTAAATAAGGTTTGCTGGTTGAAGCGTTAAAGCTGCCATATCAAATCCTGCTCCCTGAACTCACTTTGGGACTCACTCCCAATTTCCACTCGTTTCTTACAGAACATGAGGATAAAGCATCAAACACTCTTTAGCCTTGCTCACATGAGGATATGCATTGGAAGCAACCCCTCGTGTAGTGCATTGGCAGATCTCTGTTGATGATTAACTGGAAGGGAAACTGTCCTTGAAAACATTTAATACATTTATTTCTGCCTTTGGCCTTAGCACATGAAAAAAAAATGAACCCTGAAGCAACCCTCTGTTTTCCCATCTTCTCACAGAACCAAGAAGCACCTGCAGATACCACAGAGACAAAGAAGAAATAATTATTTTTGTAACTGCAACTTAACTTACAGTCCTAGTCTCTATCACCAAGAAACCTCCTGTTTTTTCCTCTTTCCCGTGTCTCATAGAAAAGGAAGCTGTTCAGAGCACCTGCCAATCTTTTAGCCAAAATTAAAATCTTCCATTATCATAGTATATCATTTATGATGTCCTCTTCCTCCACCAAGATCAAGCTGCAAAGAGCACTGATCACATCAAAGGATAAAACCTATTGCTGTGACCTCAGCAGTACACTTGCTTCTATAGTTATGTGTAACTTTTCTCCAAATTGCATGAGCTTACCCACAATACTTTTCTAAACAGGGAATAATAAAGAACACATTAACACATAAGCAAGCATGAATAACACTTTTTTTTTTATTGAATGAGCAATGCTGATGACATCCAACCTTAGCTGCTAATTTTAAAGTTGAAATTTAAGAGGCCCTTTATGCATTCCTTCTTGAGAATAGATTTTGAGATCTATTATGTGCAAAATAATACATAAATGATCTATCGAGATGCTGGTATTTTGAAATATAATTTTCAGTTGCAGGAAAGTAAACAAATTTTCCTATTCTCTCTTTGTCACGGCTGCAGCAGTATGTCTAATCCACACTTCAGTATTATTTATACAAACAGCACCATAGCTACTAATGTACTTGTGAAGGATAAAGGCAGAGCCTGATTAGAAAAAATGGCATGTCCACCTCCACGCTGGTGAAGTAGCTGTCACCATGAGCATTGTCAGTCCAAGGGGATGGCAAGCCACAGCTAGCCTGCTGTTTGCCTTGTTTCAAAGGTCGGCTGCAGTAACAAGTTATGCTGAGATTAACACTAACAAACAGATGCTACTCTCCAGTAACCCAAAAAACTGGAAAGGGGCAGTATCCTCATTCCTTCACATCAGTTGCTTGGACATTAGGAAGCTCATCTCCCCAAGATCATCATACTTTAAAGGGAGTCTAGAGCACCCTTAGGGGCCATGTTAGCGCACTTGAATTAAGGTCTTGCTGAGAGTAACCCCCGCCCCTGACCACCACACATCCTTTACCTCTGGGGGAAACACCAGCCACCAGCGGCTACACAGCACCAACGCTCCCCCCTCCGCCCCTAGCCAGCTGCGGCGGTGAGTGACAAGCCGNCGGCCCACCCCTCACAGCCGAGGCCCGGAAACCCGGCCGGTACCGCAGGCGCTTGAGCCCTCCGCTTCGCAGGGCCGCCGCTCGCGAACAAGACACCACACAGACCTCCCCACGGAGCAAGCCGCGGGGGCAACCAGGGAAGGCAGATCGGAACCGCCCCTCCACCAGACCAAACCATGCAAAGCCACTACCCGCCACCCGCTTCTCTCCTTCCTCGCTGGGACACCGGCCGCAGCGCGCATGCGCACTCCTCTACGGAAAGGCACTCGCCGGCGCCGCATAGTGACGTCACGCAGCAATGGCGGCGCCCAGCACACGCGGCGGGGACCGGAGTTAGGTGTGGCGGCGGCCTGGTTAGAGTCTCGCTGTCCCTCTCTCTGCCGAGGGTGCAGAGTGTGGTAAGCACTGGGTAGGGGAGTCCCCTCGCCCCAGGGCTGCAGGCTGGCGGAGGCCCCTCGGGCCATACCGTACCGGCCCTTTGGCGGGTTCCCGGGTAGGCAGGGGCAGGGGCAGGGGCGCTTCGCGGCCTGCGGGAGTTTATTCCAGCGATTCTAGTTGTATCGCCTGAGCCGCTCCAGGAGAGCGGCAGTAGGCCTGGCCTGCTGTAGTTATACTTAAAGCCTTTGATGTTATTTTCCCCAAAGGAAAAAAAAAATTATGCTCTGCCTTCCCATGTGTTTGACTATCATCAAACGTACATATCCATGAAACCTTCGTCCTTTTGATCTGACCCCCAGCTTTTTTACACCCTCTGCCCCCCCTTCCAGTTTCCTTTTAGGTAAAAATGAAGACCCAAAAAGGAAGGAGATTCAAATCTTCCCCTAAATTGAAGCAGAAAGGCATTGAAGTAACAGGAAAATGGAAAAGTGTGCCAATCGACCCCAATCTATTTGATGATGAGGACTTTGGAGATATAGTATGCTTGGAGGAACTTACAGAATACAAATTAGTAAGTTCTTCCCAACTCGGCAAAGTAAAAGAGAAAAGAAAGGCTGAGAGTGTTTCAGAAGAAGGCAATGAGGAAGAGGAAGAACCTGTTGTCCCTCCCAAGAAAAAAAAGAAAAAGAAGGATTTGAGAAGCAAACCAGATAAAAGCAGTGATTCTAGCACAGCAGAAAATGGTGTACCTGTTGATAAAGAGCCAAAGTGTAATGAAATAATCAAAGTGGCAAATTGTGAGGACAGTGGACATGTGCCTGAGAGCACTTCGAGCACAAAAGATGCTCCAAAGAAAAAGAAAAAGAAGGTAGCTAAAAATGAGACTTCTCAAGCTCAAGAAGCTCTTCCATCAGTAACTACTTCTAAAAAAGTTAAAAACTGGACAACAAAAGTTTTATCTGCATCAACTGATCACAGAGCTGATGTGTCTGCATGGAAAGACCTGTTTGTACCTGAAGCAGTGTTGCAGGCTTTGAGCCACCTGGGGTTTAGTGCTCCGACTCCTATTCAAGCCTTAGCCTTGCCTTCTGCCATCCGGGATGGTATGGATGTTCTTGGTGCTGCAGAAACAGGTACGAATCTGTTAAACTGATGGATGTGCTGGGAGCTTCCCAGCTCCCCTCTTTAAATGCAGCTTACTGTTAGGAGTTTTCATACGTGGCAGAAGAAGCGTTTATATGGAGAAGAACTTGTATATTCCACGTATCCAATATATTAGTAACATGTCATGGCAAAGTGTTAAGACTTTGTGTCTTACAAACACAGGATGTTCCATCTTTACAAAGTACAGGATGCAAAGCTTTGAAGTCTCAGTGAGTTATTAGGTGTCTGATAGATGTCTCTTTTTTTTCTGCTGTTTTTCAAATTGTTTCTTGTTTTGGGAACTGTGAGGCGATAGGGCAGAATTACTGAAACAGTCATGTTCCAACAGCCAAACTTCTGTGGGTGCCAAGGCAAAGCAGAGAGTAGCTTCCTCTCAAGATGATTCCATACTAGCTCGGAGCAGTAAATAAATACTAGGCACAGTGTTAGGTGTTGTGAATATGGCCCGGGCCTTAATCGTGGCGAAAAAGGCCCACTCTGTGCCCTGACTCTGGGCTTGGGCTGTACATTGTCACCGTCCCTCTCAGTGCTTGTGCTTGAAGTATTACATTGATCCATTAACAGGAGAGGTACTGCCTCTTGTTCAGCTCATGCCTTTGCCTTTGAGCATTGCTAGCCTTTGTAAAATTTGTTACAGCTTCTTTTTGTCTGAAACAATGGCTGTGAAGTCTCAGAGCATTTGTTACTTTCCCTCTAACTTTTTTTGTTGCTCAGCTTCATTTGAAGTTTTGTCTTATTTAGCAGTGCAACATTTTTTCACCATAAAAGCTAAAAATAGGAAGCACAATTGGAAGTTGTGTGGCTTTAAAGGCTTCCTTTGCATTATTTTCATCTGTTCCAGTTGCCTTATCTCACTGCTTGTTTTGTAAAGCCATTTACTGCTCTAGAACATGAAGGTATAGTAACTAATAAGATATGCAGTCATTTGCATTTTTATTTTAATTAGAAGCTAGGATGGTGCTATTAGCTTTAATAAGATTAGAAAGCCCCGCAGGGAGTGTTTATGAAAATGGAACTGAAAATTTAAGTGGCGTACTTGTGCTGCAAAGGAAGTGCTGTTTTCACAGTGCTGGAAAGCAAATCCCTCTCTAGCTGCAGAATGGAAAGCATATTTGGTGGTGGATTGTATTGTTGCTGCCTAATTTTGCACAGCCCTGAGGTAGTAGGACTGTTTTTTGCTCATTTATTCTTTCATGAAAGAAAGCCAGGCTCTCTCTGGAGAGCCCAGCGATTAAACAGTGTTTCTGTAGAAACTTGTTAGAGGATGTGAACAATTGTCTGTTATGAAGTTCAGCAGCTGGGAGAGGCTGAAACTCTCTAGTTCTTTTTTTCTACATCCTACAGCTTACTTTAGGATTGAGCCTGAGGGAGGAAGGTGACAGGTGAAACAACTATTCTTTCATTTTCAGTAGCAACACAGAATAATGGTAGATTTTTATATGGCAGTAGACCTCTGTGGAGATCAGATGCAAGCGATGTCAAGGCTTCTTGGTTTTGGAGTGGATCTAACCAGTTCTGTGTATTAACAATGTAGGACTAGTGACGTTTTGGGTTAAGGAATTAATTTTTATTTCTGTAAAACCTTACTATCATAAACTGTTTAAAAGACCATGAAGTAGCTTGAGCTGTAGTGCCTAGGGGTACCAAGATATACTTTTCTCCCAGTTTTGTAGGCTTGGCTATGGTATGTGATCTGTGTGTTGTGAAGGTAGCATGCTCTCTGAGGTGATTTTTTAATTCCTGTGTGAATCTAATGCCTACAGAATAACCCTGATTATCACAACCATAATCTGTCTGGGTGCAGTACTAATATTTGCACCAGCCAAATGGCATTACATTTAATTCAAGATCAGCAGTGTTCTTCACCTTAAAAGCTGATGTTCTGGTAATACAGAATCTTACTGTATAAGTGCTCTGCAAGTGCAGAAGTCAGAAGAGATCTCCCAGACGTTCAGAAAGATGGGGAAGTAGATAGGAGGAGTCTTTGCCAGCAGTATGAATAATGATACTGGGCTTAACTGGTTATTAACTAATAGTAAGGTTCTTCTCTAAATAGGCAAAATTCTGTGTTGCTGAATTTGGCAAACTGTTATGGACAAACAGTGCTCACGGAATTGAGATGAGATTTCTAGAGGGCCGCTTCCCAGTGGTAGCCTGTTACAGGAATGGTGTGAGAGAGTCTTGTGCTCTGGATGCTGATTTTGTGATCAATGAACTGATATTTATGAGAATCTTAACTGGGGTGGATGTGCTACCAGCCTTCTTCTAACATCTTATTAGTGACAGATCAGAAGAGAATATGTGGCAGGGATGTGACTTGCAGTTTGGTACAGTGAACCCTGAAATTAAAGTTAGGGGAGCATTTTTCTATTTGACTGCCCTTTTCTTTCTGAAGTGGATTATTTGTTTTAAACCAGATGTATGTGTTTTGATTGTGGAGTATGTCAAAAAACAGCTTCTTAGGAAGTCACAAACACAGTACTGTAAATTGAGGATGGAAGCGAATCCTTCAGGTACATTCCAGTTTGTCCTTGGCCTCATTTGCTATTCCTTTATTTGGAGAACATTGATCAGAACTGTCAATTAGGGCATGCTATTCTCCTTACGGGCATACAGTTCTTTAAAAATATCTTGGCTGCAATTGCAGTTTTTAAAAACCACTTTCAGAACAAATGAATCTGCCTGACCTGCTAGAGATTGGAAAAATACCTGTTACTCAAGAAGTACTCTATTGGTGACCTCGAGCAGATGTATAAAGGGAGCAGGAGAAAAGATGCTATTGCTGCAACTTTCTGGTCTTCTGAAGATCAAAAGTTTGTGTCTGTTACAACTGTATGATTTAAGGTATTAAGGGTATTAACTGTATGTGATTGGCTGTTGCTTTTCTCATCTTTGCAAATAGATGACTTGTCGGTCTGTATTATTATTCTTGTTTGTTTTTAGGAAGCGGCAAAACGCTTGCATTTGCAATTCCAATGATTCACTCTGTGCTGCAGTGGCAAAAATCAAATAGCTCAACCAGAAATGACAGTGTTTCTAAAGAGGCCCATCAGCATCATGATGAAACAAGATGGGAAAATGAGGATGAAGCAGAAAAACTAACCCATCAGCAGGTTGAAGATAGCGGAGATGAAGATGATGCATCTTTCTCATCAGGCTGCAAGAAGGTGCTGGAAAATTTTGAATTTGAGTCCAGTGATGATACACATACTGTTGGCTCCAATAAAAAGAGACCTCTTTTAGGACTGGTCCTTACTCCCACAAGAGAATTAGCTGTACAAGTAAAACACCACATTGATGCAGTTGCAAGGTTTACAGGTACGTAGACCCCATGGGCTGTGGTCCCAATTACCCTGGGTTTGGATCTTGACATTGGTGTTAAGCCAGAATGTGTGCCACAGTTTCTTCTGTGTCATAAAATTGGGGTGGCTTTTGAAGGGTTAGGGTTCAAAGTCACTAATATTTGAAGAATGTATTAGGATTCTTCAATGAAATACATGTGGAAGCAAACAGTTAATGTGGCATATTTTGCTTTAAATTGTTTCTTCCTTCAAAGAGCTATTGACTCATGCTTTAGCAACACACACGGTACAAAATCAGTACTCAGACACCCAGTCACAGCTAACTGTTCCTTTGGATAATATAAATTNNNNGGATTTCCATTTTTGACATATATCAATCTATATAGATAATAGATATAGTTATATCTATACATATCAATTTGGTCTTTCTATCAAAAAAGAAGTAATGGCCATAAATTTTATGGGTAGAAAGCATTGCTAGATGCCTGACTTCTCTTAGTAGTCAGGCCAGAGTATGTTGCTGAGTAACACATCTGATGAAAGCAATTTAGTGTTGTTCCTTTCTCTTCCAAACCGGTTGTCAGCACATCTGTTAAGTGAATGAATGAGGATGTGAAGCTATTCAAGATGGAGAGTGTTGGGAAACAACTCCCCATTTCTCCAATAGTAGTAATTGTTTATTTATTGAAGAGCATATATAGTGCAGTGAACTGCTTTTAGGCTCGTTTTCCTTTGGTGTCTATACGGCCTGCTGTGCTTGTCAGTCTACAGGTGATTACAAGGGTAATTTTAACTCCTAACCTGAAATATTCACATTATGTTAGAATTGTTGAAGAGACCTTTAAGGTCATCAAGTCCAGGCATCAACCAAACACTGACAAAACCCATGACTAAACCCCGCAGCTAGTCAGTTTATTTCAGTACAGTTTGGATAGGAGCAGTGTTGTTTGGTTAAAAATCTTCTGCCCAAGTGATGTATAGTTGCTGCAGCAGGAGAGAAAATATGCTTTGATGTGGGCTTTCTTTATTGTCTCAAACTCACTTTGAAAAAAAATCCCCCACTGGAAACATGAGGTTCCACAAGTAGTAGGGAGGAGAGGTCTGTGCTAGCTTGGATACTGGAGGAATCTTGCACCATAGCATTGAGTTTGTCATGGGTCATTGTATTCTTTGAAGAAGTAGGGAGAGAGAAGCCACATGTAAAGTCTGTGCTTCCAAAGATAAACTCCTTTGAATGCCTGAGCCAATTGATTAAAACTAACAAGTCTCTGCACTCCTGTGCAGTCCAGGGAATCATTAACTGTGAGGGAACATTCTTGTTAGGATTATTCCGTAGCAATTCAACAGTTATTAGCAAGACAAGCACTTCTCAGCTTTATTCTTGGATGGGCCTGCTGTTTATTCATAACAGGAACATGTTTGTTCATGCAGATAAAATTGACAAAACACCAGATTCTGAAGTATGGGTAAACAAAGCTAAGGGCTACAGAGGACATGCATTATTCTTCCTGCTGTTAAAAGACAGGTGCACTAAAAGAAAGATTATTTTTGGCATCTAACTATAATGAGGATTTTTCTGTGAAATTGAGGGCATTGCTGCATGTTCAGTCTTATATCAAACTCTTGAAGTTTCCTGGCCAAAATGTTTGCTGAAAGTTGTGGTATAGATTTTTTTAAAATACTTATTTGTCTGGATGTATGTAAAGACATTCACTGATAAATTAGTGAGATAAAAACTATTATTTATATGTTCCAGGCATTAAGACTGCAATTCTAGTTGGAGGCATGGCTGCACAGAAGCAAGAACGTGTACTGAATCGAAAGCCAGAAATTGTGATTGCAACCCCAGGCCGTCTGTGGGAGTTAGTTAAAGAGAGACACCCACATCTTTCAAATCTTCGGCAGCTCAGGTAAAGATGCCTTTTAGACCAACTGCTCGATGCTCAACTGTGTGCCACTGAATACTCATCCTTTTTACTAACTGATAATGTATGCTCACTTATTTCTTTGCCAAGAGTGTTTTGTTGAAACGCATAGTGGTTATATACTGATGGAAGGAAATGGCAATTAAAGCCAGTAGCAAACCCCAAATTTTTCCTTTAGAAACCTGATTTTTGAAAAAGATAGGTGGAAGGTGACTGTAGCTATTGTGGCATACCTGGTGTTCCTTTGGATTTTACCTGCAGAACTTCCCTTACATGTTTAGCAGGAAAAGTTCTTTTGAAGTGCATCGGATTCGTATTTCTCTGCACAAGTGTATTTTTAACGTATGTTTTCTATTTGACAGGTGCCTTGTGATTGATGAAGCAGATCGAATGGTTGAGAAAGGTCACTTCTTAGAGCTGTCTCAGTTGCTGGAACTCTTAAATGATTCACAGTATAACCCTCAACGACAGACTTTTGTTTTCTCTGCCACTTTGACTTTAGTTCATCAAACTCCCATAAGAGTTTTACAGAAAAAGAATGCTAAAAAGATGGACAAGAAGACCAAACTGGAATTGTTAATGGAAAAAGTAGGAATAAAGGGTAAACCCAAAGTGATAGACTTAACCAGGAAAGAGGCTACTGTTGAGACTCTGACAGAAACCAGAATCCACTGTAATACAGACGAGAAGGACTATTATCTCTATTACTTTCTTCTGCAGTATCCAGGAAGAACCATGGTCTTTGCAAACAGCATAGACTGTGTAAAACGCCTCAGTTCTCTCCTCACAATCTTAAATTGCGATCCTCTTCCTTTGCATGCCAACATGCACCAAAAGCAAAGGCTGAAAAACCTGGAAAGGTTTGCTGAGCGAGAGAGGTGAGTTGATTTTCTACTTCCTAGTAGAACAAGAAAGAAATCACATATAATGTAGTGGGGAGAGGCAACAGCTCTGTCAGAGTAGAAGCAGGCTGGGGGAGTTAGCTGGAAATGTGAATCCCCTGGTCATGAGCTCAGGTTATTAACCATTAAGGTTGAGGTTTCACCGTATGATTGAGGTGATGAACTGGAGTGAGGTCAGTGGAAGGCTGCCAGGATGGTCAAGAAGCACTTGCTCTGCAGCGATGAGGACACTGGGATTGTATCACCTGGGAAAAAGGCTTTGTGGGATCCTACTGGCAGCCCTCTGATATCTTAAAAAAAGGTTATCAAGAAGATGGAGCCAGCCTCTTCACAGTGATCATGCTAGGAGGATGAGGGATAAGGGGAGAAAGTTGAAACAAGGTTGAGGCTCAGTGTAAGAAAGAGCTTTTTCTCTATGAAGACAGGCACTGGAACAGGCTGCTCATTCTTAGAGGTTTTCAAGGTTCAATTGCATAAAGACCTGGGCAACCTGGTGCAACCTTATAGAGGAGAAGGTTGAACTAGAGACCTCCTCAGTTCACATGGAGCCTGAATTATGCTGTGGTCTGGCAGCTCATTGCTGCTGAAGAAGCTGTCACTTGCCCCGTTTTCAGACATCTGCCTTTATAACCATCTTGCACAACTCTCTGACCCTGTGCTATGGTTCTGCAGCTCATTTAATGCTTCTGTAAGTTGTGTCGTCTCACTATGCCATCTGAAGACTGACCACTTTTTGTTGAGTTAGATTTTTCTGGTTTTTATTTAGATGAATTGGCTTCCTGAGGGTCAAGGTATCCTAGAACTATGCAAGAGGAGGGGCAGTTGTGCCAGGTTTACCCAGGCAGTCCTGTCCTGCCACTTTAAGAATCATTGTTCCTGCTGGCTCTGGGATGGCCTTTGGGGAGGAGGTTAGTGGTCTTGGTATTTCCATAATCCAGAGGCCTTACAGTTTAGTCCACTGAAATGCTGCAGGCTGTCTGACTGCATGGGAATTTGTACCTTGGTAATAGACTCAGGCTGGGAGAACAGAGGTTGAATTTCTGCAGTAGATCTGCAGCATCCCTTGGCAAAATGTAGTGTCGATAGCATCGGCCTGGGCCAGACAGGACATTTTCAGAGACTGCAGATTTTCAAGGCAAGTAGAAGTCTGAGACCATCTATCATGACCTCCTGCAGATTGCAAGCTGTAGAATTTTCTCTGCTTTTGTCTGTATGTCTGCTTTGAAACATGTAGCAATAGAGTATGCATTCAGATGCCATAAAAATTTTAACAGATTCCTGTTACCTGCAAGTAACTTGTCTCAGTTGCTGGGAGATTTTTTTTAAAAATTAATTGTTCCGTAGCCTAGGGAGATTTTTGTCTCTGTAGCAGGCTGGCTGTTCATATAAAAGAACGTGTATTTTTTGAGTATTTTCAGTAGTTCTTTCTTTCTAGGGGTAAGGAGAAATACTAATTGTCAGAACAAAATCCCTCCCCTTTATATTTCTAGCTTTTAATTTCCTGAGAACATTTATTTGAGTGCAAGCTGGTAGAAGATATTTCAGCCCCCAAAAGCTGTTAATTAAATCTCTGTTAATAATGTGATTTTTCTCAACTGATGAAAGTTGTAATAACCTGTCTGTCCTGCCAAAAGATCAACTGTGGTGTTAATAGTATGCTCATATCAAGCTAAATATAAACCCAGTCTGGGCAGAGCACTGAAAAATGTAATGAAGGGGAGCGTACCCCCCTGCCAAGTAGTTGGATTAGGTCATTGAACAGCAATTTGCGCTAGCATTCTTGAGCATTGAGAGAGAATAAAAGCACAGGAAAACAGAATTCAGCAAGATAGTGAGTTTCCTTATTGGAAACAGAATAGACCTGCTGAAGGTAACATTTGCATTTTTTTTTACTTGAGGAACTGCTATTTCAAGACTGCCTCTGATGTAATATTGGGCATCTGTAAGGGTAAACAAATAGCATATTTCCAGCACATGATATAGTACAAATCTGTTCCTTAAATCTCTGTGGTAGAATTCTAGGTCTGTATGTGATGTTCTCTGACAGATGGTTTACTCTTCAATTTTATGTTCATTAAATGTTATCACTTTCTCAGCTGTGTCCTCCTGACAACAGATGTTGCAGCTCGTGGTCTTGATATTCCCAACGTGCAGCATGTCATCCACTACCAGGTGAAGTATTTTTAATGTTTCTGCTTTCCTGTCTTGGTTTTGAAATAAGCTTTTGCTGATCCAAACTGTGAGCACTATAAAGCTGTGAATCTCTGTCTTGTGTTTGTTACGGTCCCGAGTACAGAGATTAAATTGCTATGAATTTAACTGCCCTGTAGTTCTTTGTACTTAAGGCTCTCATTGATGCAGTGATTAGACATGAGAAATGGCATAAACAGGTATGATTCTCCTTGCTTTCCATGGCCAGCTTCATGTTATTCTGAATATTTGCAGGTCCCTCGTACTTCTGAGTTGTACGTACACAGAAGCGGCAGAACAGCGCGAGCTGCCAATGAAGGCCTTAGCCTGTTGCTGATCGGCCCTGATGACTTGATCAATTTTAGGAAAATTTATAAAACGTTGGAGAAGAGTGAAGAACTTCCATTTTTCCCAGTTGATTCCAAGTGCATGACTGCTATCAAGGTAAAGAAGCAGCAGTCTCTTTGCAGCCCGAGTAGTTGCTTGCTTACTCATATTGCAGCATTACACAGCATGTTTCCACGTTTCAGATTAAATTTACTTTTCAGGACCTGGATTTGGAAATGACGTTAATCACACTTTTTATCTTTTTTTTGTAAGCAATATTTGTGATTTCTCCTCGATAACTGGCCCAAGAAAGGTGTTCAAATGTAAACATCACTTACATTTTTCTTGCACGTTGTTACGTAGATCTTCTCATGACTAGATTGCCCAAAACAGTATGGGGAAGGGAGTATGTCTTGTGGCTGGGGAGCTGGGATGGCTCTGTTAAGTACCTTGCTTAAAGCCTCTTGTGTTAGGAGCAGACTAGAGAACAGTATCAGGTCCAGGGATCTTTGGTGATCTTCATCAGCCTCTTCTTAGCTGAAGTAATGAGTTGTCCACTTTTCTAAAAGTTCCTGTACTGTGAGGCCATAGCTACCACTGAACCCCATCAAACCCTGTATGTTTCCTTTTTTCTAGGTTATTCTCTGTTTTAAGGAGAGTTCAGTCATTTGCAAACTCACAAGATAGACAATGGTTAGCATTTACAAAACAATATATTTTAGAAAGCACCTAGTCACCACAAATTCTCTGGTTCTCGAATAAGAGGCCATTTCATGTCTCAGCATTCTCTTAGCAGTTTGGGTGACATCACCTGTGCACAAATGGGATGTATTTAAATTCTGCATTTGAAAGGAAACCAGATGGCATTGGAGTGTCTGAATAATGCACGGTCACCAAGAGCAGGAGAAAAATGCAAGCAGACAGGAAGTGCAACATCTCTCCCTTATAGTATTCTAGTTCACTCTGTAAGGCCTTTGATATAGTCACCCACAACATCCTCTCTGAATTGGAGAAATAAGGATTTAATGGCTGGACTGTTCAGCAGATAAGGGATTGGTTGGATGGTTGCATTCAGAGGGTAGTGGTCAACACCTCAATGTCCAGGTGGAGATCAGTGACAAATGGTCTCTTTTGGGACCAGTAATGTTTGATAGTCCAGAGGGACCCCATCAGGCTTGAGAAGTGGGCCCATGTAAAGCTCACGAGGTTCAACAAGGCCAAATGCTGGGTCCTGCACCTGGCTCAGGGCAACATCCGGTATGAATACAGGCTGGGGGATGAAATGACTGAGAGTAGCCCTGCCAAGGACAAGGGTCAACAATATGCTCTCACAGCCCAGAAAGCCAACAGTATCCTGGGCTGCATCAAGAGAGGTGAGGCCAGCAGGTCAAGGGAGGTGTTTCCACCTCTCTGCTCTGGTGTCATGAGACTCCATACGAGGTACTGTGTCCAGCTCTGGAGTTCTCAGCACAGGGAAGACATGGAGTTTCTGGAATGAGTCCGGAGGAGGCCACAAAAATGATCACAGGACTGGAGCACCTCTGCAATGAAGACTGGCTGAGAGAGTTAGGGTTATTCAGCCTGGAGAAGAGAAGGCTCCAGGGAAACCTTATTGCAGCCTTTCAGTACTTAAAGAAGGGGTCTTATAAGAAAGGTGGAGACAAACCTTTTAGCAGGGCCTGTTCCAATACAACAAGGGCTAGGGGCTTTAAACCAAAGAGGGTAGGTTTAGATTAGATGTTAGAATTTTTTTACACTGAAGGTGGTGAAACATTGGCCCAGGTTGCTCAGAGAGGTTGTAGATGCCCCATTCCTCGAAACATTCCACGTCAGGTTGAATGGGGCTCTGAGCAACCTGATCTAGTTCAAGATGTCCCTGCTCATTGCAGGGGAGTTTGGACTAGCTGACCTTTAAAGGTCCCTTCCAACATGAAGTATTTTATGATTCTGTGAAATGGGTATTTAAAATGAATCTTTCAGGAGATGCAGTTTTCTGAAAGAAAAAGAAATGTGTCCACAGACTCATTGTCTCCTCTTGCTTGTAACAAAGAGAATTTGATTATTATTTTTTTCCCCATGTTTTCCCCCACCCCCTTCCACCTGCCAAATGTTTCTGGTTACTGAAAGAAATCTGTTGTTTTTACAGTGTTTCTTCAGAGGTTCCTCTGTGTTTCTTGATGATTATTTCTTGGCTCTTATTATGCTCTGTCAATTAATGGGCAAATAAATATTTTTTCCACACTTAAACTTTCCTGTCACCATCTCACAGTCTTCTCTCCTATGCATAATAGTGCTCCTCTCCCCAGAAAAGATGACTTAGTAATTGTAATTCCAGGACTTCAGCCTCCTGACCCTTCACATGGTGTGTTCTCATTTACACTTTGCCTGGGCTTAATTACATGGCCATTGTAATTGGGACTAATAGTGCTGCTGGTTCGTTATGTCTGTCCCTTTGACACACTCTTTCCCCGGTTCTGCACGCCTTCATTCAAGTTCAGCAAAAGTCTGAAGGTATTTCGCACTTAAAAGGGATAGAATTGGTGAACCAGAGTAGAGGAGAGAGAAAAGAAGACTCATGGTTTACAAAGATGGAAAAACTATTTAAAATTTCTTGTAATGATCTGAGAAGTGACCAACTTGTTTTCTTAGTTAACTGCAAGTTTAATTTTGTTTCTCTCCCATGTTTTAATTATCCTGGTGGTTCTGGCTATGGTCAGGGGGTCTTGCACAGGATTTGCTTTGTGCAACCGTAGGCACATTCCAAACAGCAGAACTTGCTGCTGTTTTTACTGTCTGTGCAGATTTTCTTTGCATGATGAATTAGGTTTCTATGACAGCTTGGCCCAGCTGGAAGGCTGCGGGTCAGGTTAGGTTTGCTGGACATCTTTGTTCCACCTGTGTGCAGCTGGGAAGAAGGACGGGACATTTTTGTCTTGTGCTTGAACAAGATCAGATGCATTTGTGAAAACGTGAGTAGCTCTTTCCATATGGCCTGCAAGAGTTCCCTTCTTCAGAGTGGGGTGTAGCTAACAGCTGCCCCTTACTGCTGAGACCAGTAACTTTAAGATCCAGCTATGCTATGTAAATATGTAACTTGGAAATGATTGCTATCTGAATCGTGATTTGTCCTTGATGTCTCTGAAGGGTTTGTAATGGTTTGTTTAAGGAATGAGGAGTTAACGTTCAGGCATGTTTAGTAGTTGAGGTGTTACAGAAGTCACATTCTACCATGGGCCTGAAGAAGAAAAACACTTTAGCAAATGATGACAGGTCTTTATTACATGGGGCATCTGCTGGGACAGCAGTAGGGAACAAAAGTGTCTTTGCACCTCAGTTGCATTGTAACACATGCTCTGAAAGACTGATTCTGTTAAAGTGCCCACATTTAAACCTGATCATAATGTCTGAAATGTACTTGTGTTGCAGGAGCGGATGAATCTGGCACGGCAGATTGAGAAGGCAGAATTTTTCAACAGTCGGGCAAAGCAGCACAACTCCTGGCTCCAGCAAGCTGCAGAGGCTCTTGAGATGGATCTTGATGATGACATGTTAATGGGCAAGTAGAAATGCTTGTTTATGGTTATGCTCAGTTTGTCGCATAGCACATAGCAGAAGATGACCCACCAGGGCACAGAAACTCTTAAAACCTGCAGGGCAGGGCAGCAGGGGAAGGGAAGGAGTGTCATTGATTAGTGTGTGGTGTTGCTGGTGTTTTCTGGATGATTGTGCAGCAGATAGTGCTGGAACTGAGTAAGTGAGGTGTGACAATTCTGGCAAGCCACAGGCAAGTCCCCATGTCATAGGACAAGAGCTGTTTAGCTCCTGCAAACATTTTTGG
The DNA here is from genome assembly GCA_013400555.1 of Jacana jacana. Taxonomy (NCBI): domain Eukaryota; kingdom Metazoa; phylum Chordata; class Aves; order Charadriiformes; family Jacanidae; genus Jacana; species Jacana jacana. The sequence continues at coordinate 58,715 of VZTM01032529.1, forward strand.
GTAATCCAACAGTCCAGTATGTCCTGCTTGAGTCTTGTCCCCTCTCTGTCAAAGGAAAAGCTGTTTCTCCACTTAATGCTTATCTCTTCCACCCCCGTGTAGCCAGGCAGCAGGACAGGAGTCTGACAGCTCTGTGTAGGAGCACCCAGGAAAGACTTACAAAGCAGCAAAACTTAGGTGACCTGTACGTGGGTTGAGTTGTGTGGGCTAAATGGCCAGTACTTACATTCAAGTTGCAGAGGCTTTTGGTGCTGTGTTAGAAGTAAATAATTTCTTACATTTTAAAAATTAAATGTTCTGCAGGCTGTGCCTGAGCGAGTGTGTCAGGCTGTGCAAATAGAGGTGGCCGTTAGTTCAGTGCCACGAAGCTTTGCACTGCTTAGCTGCGCTGTAAAATGCCACATTATGTTCACATTTCAGGAGCTGAAGGTATGATTTTCCTTACCAGTTCTTTGAAGGCATACTGAATAGGGATGCTATCTGCATCATTTCAGCTTAAGCTCTCTCTAAGCTGCTAAATATGTAGATGCCTTGATTTTGAAACCTCTTCAGGTTCTTCAGGTTATGTTTTTTTTTCCTTTCCTGCCTCTCGTGCCTGGACTCGCTTGTTCTCAAGCACTTTGCAAGCAAGCACTAATCATCTCTTGTCCAAACTGTTCAGGAGCGCTCTCAAATAATTAGCACTCTACTGCCTTGTTTTGACATAATCTGAGTATGCTGTGCTTTGAAATGAGTTTCTAAACAGCACATCCAGTCCAAGTAAGTTGTGGCTCTTGAGTGAAGCACTTTGTAATTACCACCCAGAATCTTGCCAGATTCATGCTTTAAAATGTATTCAGTCTCCGTTTTTTCCATAGCTTGTTGGAGACCAATTAAAATTTCAGTCATTCTTCCCATAAATGAAATTCCTCTTACTGTTACAAAGGATTTAGTAATGTACTTTCAATTTACAACCTTGATTTCATTTATTTTCTCCTGTTCAGGCCTGTGACCATATTAACTATCTCCCTTCTTTCACCTACGTTATTAAATCTGAGCACCTCATTGTTTTTTATGTATAAGGAGGAAAGGGCTTCCTCTTTTCCAGGAGCTGAAATGAGGTATGTTTGAAGTAATGAAATACACAGAAGAAGCTTCTGCCTGAGCTATAAGCCCTAGGTCAATGCCTTATCTTTTGAGCTTGAGCAGAATGGTATGTGGGGTATAGTTACACAGTAGTCAGGATTCTTGTTATCCTGTGGACAGCCTGGGTTATCTGAAAGTGTCACAAATGACTGTAAGAGTGTATGGGAGTTGAGTAAGAGAGAGAAAAATGAGATTAGCATCTGCCCCTAGTGCTACAAAAGCCTAGTGAGAGAGGCCAGTGCAAGTTCTTCTCTTGTAACATTCTGTATGTTTCATTTCTGCCCCAAGGAAGAAAAGGTAGTGAGCAAGAAGAAAGCCAGAAGCAAAAGATGCTGAAGGGGATGAAAAAGCAACTAAAATATTTGTTGTCCCAGCCACTGTTTAAAGTCCTTATGAAAACCAAGTACCCAACACAGTCTGGAAAATTACTCCTGCCTCAGACATCCCTGGGTATTTCAGAATCTGCTCTGGGTACCGTATCCAAACAGCAAGCCAAGAAGAAGAAATCAATAAAATTAAATTAGGTAACTGAGCAAGTTCACTCAGTGCAACAGAAGCAAGGACAATACTTATCAAAGCTGTCAGTGCTTATGGAGGAACTCAGCTAGAAGACACGTATTATCAGAGGATGTTGCCTGTGTCTTGATTGTGGAAGCACAAAGCAAAATGTTGATTGAAATGACTCTGTTAACATGCAGTTACTTACTGTTGAATCTTGTCTTGGATCTTGTTTTCTTATGTTCTTATTTTTTCTTACTCTCTGTATTAGTAGAAGTTAATTAGTTTTGAAATAGTTCTGTTTATTACACCTCTGTGTGAAATGGGTAAAAGTTACTGGGTAAAATTCACTGTGGGCGAACTCCAATGATAAAACCTGATTTGGTTTTTAATGTCCTTACAGGAGAGGGGAAGGTAGGCTGTGGACAGTCTGAGTACAATCTGAGCTGACGGTAATGGAAGGTTTGGGTTTTACTGCAGGCGGTTCAGTGAGAAAGGCAGCAAATGCAGGTAGCGTTACCAGCAGGTCTAGGATTCTGATTATGGAAATTCCTCCTGATTTTCTTTCTCTTCTGATATTATGTTATTATGTTTCTGTTCTGTTCTCCATTGGCTCTAATTCCCTTAGTCCTGTGTTACATGTTTTAGAAGGTGCAAAAAAGTCAAGGCGTCAGTGGGACAGGACTCACCCTGGGAGACATGTAGAGTTTTAAGGAATGAGTGTTGTTACTCATTGTTTTATTAACTGATATTTGGAGTTAAGTCTGTATTTGAAAACACATTAGAACCATAACCTTTGCTTTAATGGGAAAGATTATTGTGTCACTTTTGAAGGGTGCTTCCTGATAATTATGCTTTTAAATCATTTTAATGTGACCCAGGCAAATAATTTTTCAAAATATTTTTTAAAATATGTCAGAAGAATATATTTTGAATTTTTGTTAAATTATATCTGCTATAAAACCCAGAGCCTGTGTCTGTTTTCAGTCACTTGAGATTTCCCAGTTCCTTATAGTTGATGCCCTTTGCACTTATGCAAGGAGAGGGGGAAAGCACCTAAAAAGAAAGACGTAGGAAAGGGATCTGTATTGGTGGGAGCACAGGGAACCTCACCTGCCGGCTGTAGATTGGGCTGAGTTTTCTCTCACACAGTATTGAACAAGTTTCACTGCTTTGATAGGAGGCATCGGTTTTCTCAGCTGGCCAAAGAGAAATTTGTAGAGTTGAGTGCCCCCTCCAACCACTTGCCAGTTATGTTAGAACAGCAAACTCTTTATTCTTTCATCTGTGTAAATAATTGACGATCCCCCTACTCCTCCTCCTCTGGAGGGCTTTTCTCTTGCTTCCTTGCATTACTGAGGAAGAGCTGTGACAATTTAATCATAAACACATAGTTTATCAATTATGTATGAAGGATTCCTTGCAATGTGCCCTTTAGAGTAGAGGGGGGAAGTTCTGGGGGGAAAGAGATGGTCAGATTCTTTTTCCTCACCCATGTAAGAAAATAACGTGTCTTTGGAGTTAATTTGACATCTGAAGAAAAGAAGTTCCTTGCAAGGAGAGCTTGAAAAAAGGAACAGAGGAAATGCCAGCATGCCCTCGTTCCTTTTCTGTGCCATTTTAATCACATTCTTACATTATGGAAAAGAAACTTGCATAGGGTTTGCATCCCTGAAGGGACTGAAGACCAAGTGGGTGTTTTATGCATCTTGTGATATATTCTGCTTACAGTTCATCAGCAGAACCAAGGCTGGATCCTGACATGACCTCTGCATCTCCTCCCTTGTCTGGAATCCGCATGAGGTTGGGCAATTTTTAGTTCCACGTGATCATGAGGAGAAGCGAACAGGGTGGGCTGAAGGGATTGATATTTCTTCATCATTGCTGTGAAGTTTTTCAGCCGCTTCTGTTTTACTGTGTTTAACAACCCAGTTCTCACACTCCCACCCCTCCGTCTGGCCCTCAGCCCACTGTCTTGCTGAGTCTCCCTGAGACTCATGATGCTCCTATATCCTATGATACTCCTGCCCTCCTCCTCGCCTTCCTGTTCGCCGGTGGCATGCTCTGCTCCTGATTTTTCTCCTGCAGCCTCTGATGTGCACAGCTTGAGCTCTTAATTCTTAATGTACTGATGCTGCGCCCCCACAGGAGCTCAAGCTGAGCCTGGACCCTAAAAATATCTCTGTGTCTTAAAAAGAATACTTGTCTAGCGCTCGGAAAGCTCTCTTGCTCTGCCTCGTCCTTATCTTACCAGGATACCTTGTGTCTTCTACCTAGAGGAAAAACCTTATATTTGCTTCAGCTAATTTAAACTAATTATTAAACAGTAACTGGAAAACATTACCACTTAGCTGCCCTCCTCCAGTGTGAACTAGGTTACTGCAGGAAGAGGGGAAGGCTAAGGAGAATGTTTTCTTCAGCTCTGATTATTTGCATGTGTATCACTGGTGCAAAGCAGACATGAAGAGTTTTACATCGAGTACATATGGGCAATTTAATTTTAGTATTTAATGAAATATGTAGGACTGAATAGTTTCTGTAATGCTCTAGTGCTGCAGCAGTTACTCCAAGGCCTCAACCAAATAATCTTGTGGTTTGTGCCAGCTTATGTCTGCTAAAATACCATTAATCCAAGGGCTAATTAAGTCCATTTAGGCTGTCACAGCAACTTCTAAGCAGATTTTTAAAAGCGTGCGTTCAGCAGAGGGTTGGTAGAGGCCAAGCTGGCACAGAACAACCAGCCCAACATAACAGAAAACTGAAACCCTGAAAGGTTCTGAGCCTTCAGTTTTATGTTGTGAATACATGGGGCCAGTTGACCTCATCCTTGTCTCCGAGTTCCTGGTCTGTCATGCGCCTGTCAAGAGAAGGAAGAGTCCCTGTAGTTTAAGACATCTGCTGAGGAGATAGTTTGGACAGGATCTCACATATTGGACAGTGGAGTTTCCTGACGGTCCTCTACCCTTTTCTTTCCTCCCCTGTATGTTAATAAAATGGCAAGTTAGCAAAGCAGAAGCTGGAGTGTTGCCTTGCCATATGCCACCAGCCCAGGCACACGGCTGGCCATGTGGCATCGGGGAGGTAATTTGCACCTTGGTGAGAAAGGGCCAGGTACCGCACACTTCTATCGCAGTCAGTCTGTGTATCCAGGTCCCTAAGGTGGAAAGAAGACAGAAAAAGGATGCTTTCTCATGATCTCACCTCATACTGCCTGACACCAGGAGGAAAATTTGGTAAGAAACACCAGACTTGATTGGGTGTTATTGCTTTGTCCTGTGCTAGGAGGGTGCATTTTGGGTGCCTGAGCCATTCCAAATTGTTGGATGAATGGCTTTTTGAAGGAAGGAGCTCAGGAGACTGTGAGTTGAGTGACTAGTAACAGACTGACCCTGTAGCAAGCAACAATATGTGCGTAATATCCAGTAGTCCTTGCAGAAAAGTAGGATGTTGTCAGAGGTCATAGGACTGGGGAGAAGGGAAGCACCAGGCAGAAGGGCTCTCTTAGGAAATGGTTGTGATTCTGTAACCATCCCTCCCACACTCCCTTCAGATACTCGGGCACATCTGATATTTTTGTGGCCCATGTGAGGTTTCCTAGTCCAGCTTCTTTTTTTGAAAGGTGCTTCAGGGTTTTCTCAAGTCAAACAAAAGCTCCTCTTGGGGTTGGCCTCACAGAGTGGATAAGAAAGAGGAAAATAATCTCTGACTCTGAGGCAAGTTCACTGGCCTGGGGAAGCAAGTGAACAGAGCTGCTACCCTTATTTTTTCTTGGAGTTCAACAGCTCTTGCTGTGAAGCTGGAAAAATTTGTAGCCTGTTTCTAGAGCAACCAACTTTAGGTGGTACAAATTGCCAAATTTCTGTAGGTGAGGGCTGCAGTTACAGAATGCAGACCCAAATCCTGGGTTGGAAAAGGAGAAAACAGCTCTGCAAAGTACACATGGGCATTGGTGCCACTGGGCTTAATTAGTGGGCTGATGTTCTTTTATTATTGATGTGATTATGTCAGTCTAATCAGTACTGTGGATGGTTTTATAGGAGTTTATTTTCCTTTCCCCATGGGAATACCTACACCAGTATAAGCAATTTTAGTATTGACAGATGTTATGGGTTTACACACACCAGCCACCATAACTGGGTCTGACCCTAGGATCACAATGATGAAAGTCAAGTCCAAGTGAAGGTTTTCAATTCCTCTTTTATTAGTTCTCAGGTCACAACTTGAGCTGGGTGCCTCCAGAGGGGCACCCGTACCCCAGATCATGCCCCTCAATTATACCCATACCACCCAGCACTCAATCCTCAAGTCCAATCACTTAATTCTGACCACTGGTCTCCTGATTTCTTATTGGTTTTTACTATTGCTGGGCTGCCCACCTTCTGAAGTTACCTCATTTTCTTGGAATTTTTTCTTTGGTCCTTGGTTTCTAGAAAAGAAGAACAAAAACATCTATATAAAGAAGTCTTAATACAAGAGCTCAGGTAAGCACTCCTGTGTTAAGAAGGTACAGAAGATAATCTAATAATAAAACACTAAGTCTCATGGATAACACTTATTCACTGGCCAGTGGTGTCACACACATACACAACACCAGTTGATATATTTGCCTGTGCCTCTTCTGGTTATATTTGTCCAGCTCCAACCTCGAAGATGGTTTTCTAAAGAACCTTTGTAACAGTTACTATTACACCTCCAAGGATGACATGGGCCACAATTATTGCAGGATAACTAAAGTCAACTGTGCTGATGCCATCTCAAACCTTTTCCTTTTGGAACTGAGCATGGGGCGATGGTTACTCTATAATGATGGTGGATACACCAAACAGGACACTGTCCTTCATTTACAGTCTGTGATGGTCCACTTGGTCAAGAAGAAGGTGAATCCCTGGTCCAGGTTGCACTTAGAAAATTACATGGTTCTGGGATTTCTTTCAGCCATTGTAAACTTGAACGGTCCCAGTTTCAATCTCCAACATAGGATTGATGGAGTCTCATGGAGTTGATGATGATCCATCTAACGAATATTCTTTGGGGAGTCATTTAACATGAGAGTGATGAATCCAATTGTCCTTTTCTGCAACTTTTATAGCAAAGAAATAAGTTAATAACATTCCAATTTAGTCTTCAACTTTGTTTTGCAAGAGAGGACCTTTATCATTACTGCATCTCCAGACTAGATATCATGTACATGCCTTCCAGCTGGTACTGGTTGAAACCATCTGGTTGTGCCCTCTTTTCTTATAGATGTATTTATATCCCTGGTAAAAACTGGTTACTTGTTCATCTCCATCTAAGAGGCTGGTTCTAACAGGGCAAATGTCCCAGGTACAGCTAGATGCCTGCCAATCACTATTTCTGCTGGTGGCAGCCCTAGATGTTGGCAAGGGGTATTTCTAATATCCCATAGCACCATTCCTAAAACTTAGGCCATTTCAAACCTACAAGTTTGAGCAGTTTTATTTTTGAGAGCTCTATCCCTTCTTTACACCTGTCCTGAGGACTGTGGATGACATGGAATGTGTAGTCGTCCCTGTATTTCTATAGATACTGTTTAGTATTCCCACTGAAAAATGAGAACCCCCTTTGGATTCTATGGTTTCAGGTATTTCATATTTGGGAGTGATTCCCTACAAGAGCACTTTGACTGCTCCTGCAGTATCAGCTTTCCTGGTAGGAAAAGCTTCAACTTATCCTGAGTTGATCCATGATTACTAGCAGATGCTTAAATCCTTTTACAAGGGGCATGTCAGTATAATAATTTCACAGTCTTTGGGGAGTACGCTCATGGTCATCTTCCAACCTCCTTTTGGGAAGGAGGAAAAAAAATCCCACCATGTGGGACAAGAACTCACAATCTTTTTTACTGACATATGTATTCCAGGGGCTGCCTACATTTTCCCAATCTGGTTAGAAATTGCTGTCATCCCTCCATGTGTTTTATCATGAAACCACACAGCCAAAGTCATTAAATATTTTCTTGGTAAAATGAGTTTCCTCCCATTACTCTAAATACCAGTTGCATCTTCCACAGCCTCCCAACTTTCCCATCGAGCTCATGCTTCCTGAGTAACCTCTGCATATATTTGGGGTGGATTATGGATCTCTGGCCAGTCATCAGCAGAGGGAGTTGTTATGGTGGTACACTCACGTACAGGTTGGCAGCCAGAAGATTTAATTGCTTTAACTGCCAATTCATTATTTATTTCAATTTTGCTGGATCCTTTGGTATGAGCTGGATAGTGTACTGCAGCAGTTTCCCTTGGAAGCTTTATAGCTTCCAAACCCACTCAGATTTCAGTTCCATTAGAAATATTCTTTCCCACCAAGGTAAGGAACCTGTGTTCTTTCCTTAACATACCCAATGCATGATACACTCCAAAAGCATATTCAGAATAAGTATAAATTGTTACCTGCTGATTACCTCCCCACCAGGCCACTCTTGTGAATGCAATTAATTCAGTCCCCTGAGCACTCACCAAGGGTTGTAGAGGTTCTGCTTCAGGTACCTCTATGTTTCTCACCACTGTGTAGCCCATGTGCTGTTCACATAATATGAACATAATATATGAATATATATTCACAAGGTAGGAAGGTCAATGGTTGAAAAGGGTTAGATCCCAGTTTTCTAGAGGTTGAGCCTGCAGCTGGAGTGAAACAGTACTTTAGCACAACCATGATGTGGCTCATTGTTGGAGGGAAGAAGCAGGAAAGTTGCTGGATTCAAAGTATTACATCTTTTTAAAGTAGTATTATCTGCATTTAAAACCATTAATTCATAGCAATGTGCTCTCTGTGGGGACAATGCTTGTATAGCATGTTGCTAAAGAATCTGTTCCACATCATGCAGGACATACACGGTCATTGGGTGACCCAGGACTAACAGTCTGCTTCTTTCTCTGATAGTCGCCGTTGCCGCTATTGCTATAATACAGAAATCATTCCCTGCCACTGCAGGATCCAGTTGAGTTGAATAATAAGCCACAGGGCGGCGGTGTGGGCCTAGCTTTTGAGTAAGGATCCCACTGGCTGCTCCTTTGTTCTCATGCGCAAGTAGTTCAAAGGATTTGGAGAAATCTGTCAATCCCAGTGCTGGAGCAGAAGCTAAAGCTCCTTTTACAGTTTGGAGAGCCTTTTCCCTCTCTGGATCCCGCTGTATAGGCTCCACGTCTTCTGCCTCAGAAGCTTTTGTCAATGGTTTAACTCCCCTAGCCCTGGTACCCAGGGTCTGCAGCATCCTTCTGCACCTAAAAATCCTCACAGTTGTTTTTTTGTTACTGGTCCAGGTATTTTTACAATAGCTTGGACCCATTCTGGGTCTACTAATCCTTGTCTTCCTCTTAATATGAATCCTAAATATTTTACCCTGTGTTGACACAGCTGATACTTAGAAAGAGAGGCGTGATGACCCTTTTCTGCTAAAGCAGACAACTAGTTTCTTTCAAGCGATCTTTGTTAGAGTCTTACTAGCAGGTAATAAATTAACTACATATTGTAAAAGTATAGAGCCCCCAGGTACTATAATATCTTTCAAGTCATCTTTAAGCAAACAAGAGAATATTGTAGGAGACCCAGTGAATCCTTAGGGCAAACATCCACGTTAGTTCTTGGCCTTTCCATGTAAATGCAAACAGATGCTGGCTGCCTTTTGCTATAGAAATACTAAAAAATGCAGCTCTTAAATCAATAACAGTATTTTGCCCAAGCTGGAATTTGTAATAACATTGTTGATGGGTTCAGAACCACTTAATGAGGTACAAGCACAAGCTGACTTACTGCTCTAAGGTCCTGTACGAACAGAGATTCTGGATCTCCTTCTATGTCTAACCTGTTTTTGATTATAGGTAAAATAGGGGTATTACATGGAGAACTGCATTGTCATAAAACCACTTTTTTTCAGATATTGGTTGATTTGTTCCTGAATACTTTTTTTCAGCTTCCCTGGGGACTATACTCCCTTCAATTATACTCATACCATCCAGCATCCCATCCCCGAGTCAAATTTTTTAATTCTAATGGGTGGTCTCTTGTTTTCTTATTGGTTTTGACTGGTTTGGGGGCTGGTCTTCTTATGAAGTTACCTCATTCTCTTGGCATTATTTCCTTGGGCCTTATCTGCTTCATTCCACTCATATCTGCTAGATTCAGCCAGTTCTGTGCTAGCAGCATTAGTTTTATCAAAAAGTTTGCTCTCAGTCAGCTCTTGTGGCCTTAGGCTTCAAGTACTTTATCTACTAGTGCTAAGCTACTAACACTAAACAAAGCTATTTAGAGAGAAGAATAGTTAATCAAGTTTCTTCTATAATGCAGGAATATAATCCCATTATATTTCTGTACCAGTATTGGTAATGACAGTGCTGTAAGGTCCAAGGCATAAGCTGCAGTCATTTCAGACTCCTTCTTATAGTGTGACTTCTAAGCTGGCTCATGTGAGGTCATTTGCATCCTCAGTTCTGAGAAGACCTCAGTGTGGGATTTTTTGGCAAGTTAAAAAATTAATGAGAATTAAATTTGCTGAAATATTTCCCACTATTTTTCTTCTTTCTTTTCCCAGGTTCTCAAAATCTCCTAACTTTTAGCTGGGGAAAAAAAAATTATTCTTGCACATATATACATGTATAAACATGGATGGAAATTACATCTGTTTCATCATAGAAGTTTTCAAAAGTCTATTTTCTAGTACATCATTTGATTATATATGTGTATACCCATACACACAATGTGACCCAGCTTTTAGCTAATATGACTACATATATATGTAAAAGAATGGAGTACTGTGACTTACTTTCCCCCGGGAGCTGTTTGTCTCATTCATTAAAAGAATGAAGTATACATTTACCAAATGATAAATGAACACAAACTGGAAAAAATGTTGTCATCACGTATTTCAAAAGAAATGAGAAATTCAATCATCTCAACTGTATCTCAGCCAAAGAAGTGCATCCTTCTTTAAGACTTGAAAGAGGATATCTGATACTGACTTATCTTTCTTCTTATTATTTCCTACCCAAGGACAACCAAAATGACACTGCTTCATTGGCAAAAAAAAACCAAAGGGGAATCAAGACCTGATAGTTGGAGCATAAAAATGAGGACACCTTTATCAAGTTGAAATTCCACATTGTTTTCTCCTATTTCAAATATGATGGATGACAGCACAAAAAGAAACATTAAGAAGCATTTATCAGGATCTGTTTCATTAGAAAAGAATACCATCATTTATGCCAGCACTTTTCTGCACACAAAAGTCTGGGTGTTACCAACAGCCAGGGGCAGCTTTCTGCTTGCAATGAAGAAAATGTTTGCATTTTCTGTTATACTTCATTACTCTGCAATGCCATATTATCTAAAAAAAAAACAAACCCACAAACAAAAAGCAAAAAACCTAGACCGGGAAAATTGCCTTTTGTAAGATATCAGTCTGGCTGAGAAAGGTTTATCTACTGTATGTCAATGGAAGCTGTCTTTGTTATTCCTGCATTTTAATTAAACTGTTCCTCATATACAGAGGGCGAAACCAGAATTCAGTTCACGATGAATTACAGCCCCCCAGAGCAGGGTTACGGTGCAAGAACAAACAGCACTGAGACACTGATTGCATTGGGGGGCAAACACTGCCATAAATAAACATTCCTGGTCTTTAGCATACTTATATTTATGACCTTTTTATATGCTCTGAAAAGCAAGTCGGGCTTTTGAATATATGGCGTCGTTTCCCCAACAGAGGACTAGTGCCCAGGTACATGCAGGGCTGGTAAACGTGCTTTGCTCTACCAAGCAGCCAAAGCAGAGGAGTTAAGGAGGAGGGAGTTCAAGAAAAAAAACATTCTATGACCTTGCAATTGCTAGAACTACATGTTCTCCCTCCTTGCTTTGTTTTTAAGCTATTGGCATAACTTTTCAGATGAGTTAATGTGAAAAGTAAACACTCATCTAGAAAAAATTGCTTAAATGCCTTAGAGCGTTTGGGAGGGGGAGAGGAGAGAACTCTATTTGAGTGACAGCTCTTCAAATGGGGCTTGCCAACTCCTGACAGCTCTCATTAGTTTCTGATCCAATACCAGTAATATAGCCAGAACCACCAGGTGCAGACTGGGCTCCTGTGACCTGGTTGCTTAACATGCACTGAGCAAAAGATGTTCCAAGTCCTGTAAGCCTGTGCCCCTTTGGGTGTCAAATCATTTGTCATTTTAAACCCTGGGAGTTCAGCAGGCTGCATTGTGTCTGGGGGATAGACAGGCAACTTTCCCGACCAAAGCATTAAAAGATTCTGGCTTTGTCTGTTGAATGGTGAATATTGGGCATTGTGTGTCTGTGCCCCTTGTACAGAAATGCCATGATCATTCAAAAACTTTTCTCAGGTTCTGGAAGGAAACCTTCAAATTCAAACGGCTGCTGCTGTTCTGACAAGTAAACAAGTCTTTTCTCTGCTTTAGCCATTGGCTTTATCCATCCTGGCAAATCTGATAGCACATTTTTCCCTAGCCAGCACTGAATTTTAAGTAAACAAATTCACTTTTCTGTTGGATTATAAAGTGCCCAGCACATTGCAGAACTGGAGACATCAAGGGATAAGCTGGTACAGTGATTAACTCCAGTACTACTTGCATGCAGAGGCCTCCTCTAGAAATAGTTCTGTGCCATGTACAAAACTTAACCAGAGTGATGCTGCTGCACAAGCAGTGGTTTTTATCCTTGTGGAATCCTACCTCCTCCTTGCCAGAGGGAAATTGAATATGCTAAAATGAAAGGAAGAGCCTTGCTCTCCCCTCAGTTCTGCTTCAGCATCCTATACCTCTCACCCCTGGCGACGGTTACCACTCCACTTTTCTGCCCCACTTCTCTAGGCATTATCACAATAACAGAGCATGAACTGTTACTCTGTCTCTTGTTGGTTCTTATGATGGCTGAATATAAATTCCTGTCAATCCCTCTCTTTTTACATTTTCAGCTTTCCACATATATATTTGTTAGCTATTGCAACTAAACCAAATTCTTGCCAGTTGTTGTTGCATTACAGTGATTGAGAAGAGGAGAATTCCCCAAAGAAGATAAATACTCATAGCAACTATATTGCAGGAACTACCAGCACCGAAGATGCCTTTTTCCCTCACTCTTCTGTCACACATAGTTTTGGCATCTTGTACTGAAGATCTTCAGTTTGCTACAAACAGATGAGTAAGGGGTTTGTGGTTTCTGGTAAGCAGAGGTCATCTTGCTCTTGCTCTTATCCAAATAGAGGTTTACGAATGCTGTGATTAAGTAGGGGCTTATTAATTAGAGAAAAGGCAAACAATATTAAGGCACTTCATGCTCAATTCACCTCTGGAATAACAACTCTAACACCCATTTTAATGGATCTTTATGATTTTCTTTCAAGATGGAAGCACTTAAAAGACCTTGAGGGAGTTTTGAGTGCCTTCCAGGTTGAATTTCATTGCATAGTTCCCAGAGGGCAAAACTGCTGCACTTGCTTTTGGACAGGCAACAGGAAAAGAGAGATCTGCACGAAGAGGAACTTGCCTGTGTTCAGCTCTCCTTAGCGTTTAATGATCTGTGTGTTAGTGTTTAATGATTTGTGTGCCTATGGATGCAACGGAGTTTGTGTGTCTTCCTTCTCAGGTATATCTTCACCCAGCAAAAGTTATTACCAACTAGCTAGCCAATGACTTCCCCGAATGTCTTTATCACAATCACGGGCTACTCCCGGTGGGACATTTCGGTAGTGAGGCAGAACGGGCGCTAGATGGCACCGACGCCCTTGCAGAGCAGGATTGGGCTGGGCTGGGCTGGGCTGGACTGGGCTAGGCTAAGTCTGGAGCATCCTCCCCTCAGGAACCCTCCAAACCTGGGGCTCCGCTGGAAAGCACCAGGGTGGGAAACACGAGGGACTGTGACCGGAGTGACTATGAACCCTCTGTGTAATACACCCTGCTTCGTTAGCCTCCACGAGAGGTGTCCCAAGTTTCTGTATCTGTAAATTGTTCCTCTTTGTGGCTCATGGATGGAATTACATATGTTGGATATTTGCATTGCCACTTTTACTTACCCAAACTTGCTGGTTTGTTTTTTTTTCTCAGTAACTCATTCATTTCAGCAGCAAAGAACATGAAGCAGACTGGACCTCAGCCTCACTTAAATCCTGAACATTTTGCATCCATTTTGTTCTGGTGCACTCGTGTTGATCTGTGTATGCTCAGCCCCGGAAGTGAAGATGATTACAGTTGTCCTTTAAGCCTATCCTAGTGAGGCAAGTCAAAGGAAGCCAGGAAACTTCTAGACAAAATGGTGACGCAAAGCAAGTGGGCAGATGTGGGTCTTGACAGCAGGGACTGGCATTTTGTAGTCAATAAACAAACCCTTGTTACTGTTCCAAAGCTGTCCAGACAGAGAGGTTCCAGATTGTTTTCTCCATGTGCCCAAGATATTTTAACTCTCCACACTTCTGTTGGTAAACAGCCTCAGCAGACTCTTCTAGTGGGCTTCTCTTTTGGGGAAATCTCACTCAGATGCTTCACTTGTTTCTATTTACTCTCTATAGACTGCTAATTGTGATGGTCACACAGACTGACACCAGGTCTCTGTGGCTGCATGCAGATCTTGCCAGGGGCAGCAGTGGGGCCTTAGGAGTTTGGGTGCATGCAATGGGGCTGTTTGCCAAAGACATCTTTGGGGTGGATATCCACAGGCATGAGCCAGATGTGACAGTGCTACCGTCTGTTGTGTGAAGCCCTCTGTTAGCCTCCCTCCAAGAAGCTGGAGCAGCTGAATTCCAGTTTGCCCAGGTGCTGTTGGTGCCTGCAGAAGTACAAACCCAGGGAAAAGCCATAGGGATGGACTTTCCAGCCAAGTCCCCATATCCCTCTGGGGCATTGGACACAGCCATGAAAGACAGCAGAGAATGCTGCCCACAGCACCTGTTCTCTCCTGGCTTGGGTTTCATGCTCTTGCTCTAAACACTGATGGTAAAAGAAATCCAACCCAGAAGCCAGGCTATAAACTTCATGAAACAATAGAGTAAGTACAGTGTCTGCTTGCACCTGACAAAACCTCCCCTTTTTCAGCAAACAATGATTTAGGGATTCCCACTTAGTCTCACACTGCAATCCTGGAAAGCCCATCCAACAATTGCAAAAACCCTTTTGTGGGATGACTAGGCCACATCAAGGTTGCAGAAATATGGCAATCCACTATATTCACAGTCATGACTGTTACAAATATGGAGGATATTAAATTTAAGAGGAAACTACCAGATACTTGGTCGTAATTTTTACTATTGAGCCTTGTAAGTTTTATACAGCCAGCGCTGATTTCAGTCTTATGTACTTCTGTTGCCCATTAGTAAATCAGTACTTCTTTGCTTTTAGTATTCGATGTTTTCAGTAATTTTCCCAGTTCATAGGGAAGAAGCCCTATTCAACATTTACATTTCCTCCTCAGGTGCCTATGAAGGAGTGAGCCTATGAATCAAAACTAGGGTAGATTTAACTCAATCCGTAACATCAAACTCTACCCAGATTTAATTCTCTCTAACGCTGAGAGCAAGACATTCACTGAGTGACAGGCAAGTAACATAAAGATGCTTCTTCCACTAGGAAACTGAACCGAACTATGACTGCACGTGTTTAATCCTATAATGTTGATGTGACAAGTATCTTGCTTTAATGAGACATGCATATGCCAGCAGTCAGATGCTGTTGTTGAGAAGGAATATTGCAAAAAAAACAACTGGAAACAGGCAGATATGGGTTAATCAGTCCTGATTAGAGGACTGATTAGGTCTCATGCTGATCCCAGAAATTAGAGATTGGAGTAATCTTTGAAACACAACCTTCTTAGCATCTGGTGTACTTCATGAGAGACTGATTTTTATCCTATTCTCTTCCTGTTTCTTTCCTTCTCTTTCCCTTGCCCCTGGAGAATATGTTTTGGGTGGAAATGACATGGATGTTTTATGCAGAGCATGTGATGGGAAAAATATCTCTTGAGCATGACCGTCTTGCTTAATGAATATAATTATATTTTTTAAACAAATAGTTTTGAAAATAGATACAGCTTCATTAGATTGCTATCCCACTAGTTGGTACCTTTTTATTAATGTAAAAATAAAATACAGTCTTCTTGCTGCTTTTTCCATTAAGTAAATTAATTGATAGATGCTGTTCAAAATCCTGTTTAGGATTTTAATATTCTTGATGGTTTTTTATATGCAATTAACAAAATAATTCTTGCTTAAAAAAATATAAAACTTCAAGTGTTTGACCCCATTCCTCAAATACTGAGTGAGAATCAATTTAAGTTTCAATAGTATAAAACAAGATTTGAATTGCTTGGTTTGAGGCAAATCTGCATTTATCCCTGCTTTGGATCTTGGGCTTGGTATTCTGTATATTACTGTATGCCTTTGACCTCTCTCCAGGGTAAGGTCCCTGCATGAAGCACTACGCCTGCAGGTAGTAAGCCAAGCCAACCAAAAAGTGAGAGGTCATGGGAATTTTTTTGGATTTTTTTAAAAAAAGTACTGGGTTTCATCCAAATTGGGTGGAAACCAACATTTTTCTAAATTTCCAGCAAACTGAAACCTCCACAGTCTGTGACATGGCTGGCTGGAACCGATACACTGATAGTTCCACTTCTAACAGCATCTGTCAGTGCCCCAAGCAGCTGCAGGAGGCTCCCCAAATCCCTGTGCTGCGGCAGACCTGCTGGCACACCAGGGTCCATCAGCCCCAGGGAGGCTGTCAGGAGCATCAGTGCTGTGGCCACAACTTGCCAAACTGCCTCAACTTCAATAAAAATGTATCAATTAGAACATTGCCTCTGTTGGCAGTGATTGCATTATTTTGTTTAACTTGGCTGATCTGAGGTTAAGTGGTGTTCCTCTCCAGGCTCCCTATCCTTAACATCCTTAGAACCATGGTGTGTCCTGTGCTCATTGTCTCACCGCTATTCTCCAGAATATCCAAAAGGTATGTCTCCACCAGACCATTCCAGCCACCTTGGAAGCTGGCAATACCACCACCAGTATGGAGGAGTCCTCTTTTTGTGACCAGTTTCACCAAGGACGGCAGGTTTCTGAGGAGGTGGAGTGTGCTTGCCATTAGTAGCAGTCTGGTTACTGTGTCTTAGCTGCGAAGCTTCTGCAGTTTTTCAGAAGGGTGGGTTAGCTTTAGTGCCATTAACACTCTTTCACACTTTTTTGTCTTTTGTGCTGTTGCTAAATTGCTGCCAAAGACTGTGACCGTTTAATATTTCTGATATTTAAACTTGTAGTTATTATTCACTTTGTCCAATAAAATTAAATGTGACCAGAGTCAATTAACTCTCTAAATCAACAAACTTTAAGTTAGCGCGATTATTTCCACTAAGGCAAGAAGCACAACCAGTTGTAATGGAGACCTATTTAAACACCTTGTGATTTAAGAAGGACTCTGTAAGTAACATGCCTGCTTTGTGTTTCTGCATTATGTATTTTTATTCCAATGTAGTCTAAGTCACCAATCTACCCTAAATTGAACTGTGTAAGCTATTGTTCTCAGGAAGCAAAGCCCACAGCTTTGGTCATGTCAGATCTCTTGACTGTGGGGGAAAAGGGACAGTTTGAAGCACCCACCTAGATATAAACCAGCTGGAATGGGATTGATGCCCGATTAAATCCCCATGTCACTGAACTGGTAAAGCCAGCATTCAAACAGTAGTTTCTTAAAAACACTTTTCTGATTCAGAAGAGTATTGATTCCTGTGAATCAATTTGGAATGTAGATACTGCTCATTGTGCTTTCTACAAATAACCTTGCCATCCTCCTGAGGCCCACACTGAAAACAAACAGCTTTACCAGAGCCTGTAGAAGTCTGATTCCTCTTTTAGCTTGTGTCATTTCACATCATCAAGCATTCAGGATGGTTCAGGCTCGGTGAAGCTGATCACATAAGATACACATGATACTACCCATGGCAAATGAAACCTTACAGCCCTCTGTGGTGCTGCCTGTCCCTCAGCTGACTGATCTGGACAGGAGTTACTGGGGTCACGTTTTCACATTCACAAACTCTTCTTCAACCATTTCTCTTGCCACACGAGCAACAAAACCACTTGTCTTCATCAGGTCTCTAATCACATTCTTATTTTCTTCNGGCTGACTGACCTGGAGAGGAGTTACTTGGGGTCACATTTTCACATTCACAAACTGTTCTTGTCTTCCTCAGTTCTCTAATCACATTCTTATTTTCTTCTTTATCTTGCTGTACAATTTAATTTGCTGTCAGTTGTTGTTATGATTTTATTCTGGGTTGTTTGCACAATTTTGTTATAAAGGGGATGTCTTTTAAAGGTTTTTAAGCTGTGAACTGAGTTTTGATATTTCCTATTTATCAAACAGTAGCAGCTTCCAAATACTGTTGAATTGAGCCCTCAAAACGAAAGGAAAATCGATGTCCTTCTCTAAATGTGCACAGGTGGAGTGGTTTGGTGAGTTTTGTTTTGGGATTTTTTACAGTTGTACAACCCACAGGGGTAATAGTTAAATTTTGGATCTTTGGAAAATCATTAAAAAATCTGATATGTGGAACTTAGCAGGATCTGGGGTGACTGAGTCAGTGAACTGCTACAAGAAGCAATTCCTATTTGTTTTGCAATGGACTGACCGGATGTGGGACTGCAGTACCAGCTGGAGAAAAAGTATTTATCTCATCTTCCATGTGATCAGAGGGCAATTTTCATACAAAACAGCATCTAAGGCAGCATCCAGTGAGCAGCCCAGTCCTATACAGCCCACTGTCTGGTGCTGTGGATGAAGACCCACCGCTACAGCACCCTCACCGGAGAGCACGGTGAGACCAGAGACAAGCCTAGATCTACCAGCAAGTTCCTAACCCAGGTGTTTGGATCACTGGGTCCCTGTATCCAAGTGACATTCAGGGACAGGCACATAGGTGTAAAGGTGGCATTATGCTGTTTTGGGCAATGGTATTATGTTACTCCCTGCGAGCAGCTTTTCAGGTTGAGAGGAGTTTTGAAACACATCTGACAATGTGATGCTTCCTGTGAGAGGAACACACTGCTGGAAACTAGGAAATGAGGGTTCAAGTCTTCAATGTCCCAGGTCAGCTATTTAGTACTATATAGAAAAAAAAAAAAAGGGATGAGCCTCATAACCCCCAAACTCACTGTAAGGCATTACCTAAACACTGCTGCTGGGGACAGTATGGAAAGAGTTTGTGTGATTTCCCCTACCTTCCTATAGCACAGGGACACAGTGTTCATCTCTTATCATTGGCATAGGGATTAAAATTGGATTTGAGGGAGGGTCTTTCCTTGAACTCAGGTGGAGAGGTCCAAATTACAAATATTATGACAGTGTCTGAGCAAGACCAAGGTGGAGGCAGTACCAAGCCTTGCTTCAGCTGCTGCCCAAGGTGGAGCTTGGGATATACAAGGCGAGAAGAGAGCAGGATCTGCAGCACAGTGGTGGGACATTTTGGAGAGCATGTGTGAATCTGCAGTCCTGGGTTCTGGTCCCAGCTCCAAACCTAAAAGCTGAGGCACCAGTGCTAGCTTTCACCACCACTTGCTTACCTGTCCTAAAGGTTAGCATCCTTGGCACTAGTACCACTTCTTGTCGAATCTGGCAACAAGCAGGGGGCATGGAAAGTACTCAGCTGCTGTCCCACAGGGCTTTTAGTAGCTGGATGATTCTTGGTGACTCAAGGAGGGCTGGTCTTGAGGAGTGGTTTGATGCCAGAGCTATTAAAATTGATGCTACCTTTGGACTGAGACAAGGAGTTTGAGGGTAGATCTGAAAGAACTTGATGCTGCCTGCAATGAATGCCTCTAGCGTCATCAGCTTGTGAGTCACTGAGGAGTGTCTAATTTATTGGTTCTTAGGCAACAAAACTTAAGCAACCAGCTCTCCTGTTTAGACTGGTGTGAGGGACAAGTCAAGGGCTTGGGTGCAAAGCAATGTCAAATGCTTCCTTTCCAATTTAGTAGTTTTCCAGCAAGCTTGCTCTAGTATAGAGATTTGGCAGCCTGCAAGAGAGCTGTGAATGGAACACGCTGCTAAGACATTGGAAATCTTGGGCAAGACGCTCACCAGTCATAAGTTAGTAAAGCCCCTGTGTTTTATAGCCAATGCATCACCTCTCATACAGAGTGACAGATACGGATAACACAGTGCAGCATGTGTGTTATTGACCAGTAACATAGTACCATGGGATTTGCAATGCTAGGTTCACATCCTGCCATTTCTTCTCCTCCATTCTCACTCACATCATCTGGCCCTGGACAGCCTCTGCTCCCGATGTCCTCCTCTACCTTTTGAACCCCAAAGCTGAGGAGCCCCCCAGAGCCTGGATTGTCATAGGGGAGGGAAGGTAAGAGAAAGGATGAGTGAAAGAGAACTGCAGCCCACTCTGCTGTTTTGGATGCTGGTGCCCTCGGATGTCTCAGCCCTTGGATAATGGGGCCACTGGCCTTGTGCTGAAATGGCTCTGAAGTATCATGATATGGTGTCAGCACTGAGTGATGCCAGTAGCATCACTCATCACTGTTCCCACAGTGATCCAGTATGTAATATTCTGTCCTGTTTGTAACCCGTTCTTTCTCCCAGTGAAAAAGGATCTAAAATTAAGGGTTCTGTGCTAATTTCAAACCAGATGCCCTGAATGAAGAGTGCACCAAAATACATATTGGTCCCACTCATCCCCAGCATGACCAATGTAATGTCAATGTTTTTTATTACCAGTGTGTTCGCATAATGCAGCAGTTACATCTATTTTTACCAAGCTTTGTTATGCAGGAAAACCAAAAGAAAAAGAGCACCACTAGAAGAAGAATTAGTTAAGGAAAGACATCTAGCCTGAAGCTGAGGTTATCAGTTTTAATCTGTTGAAGCAGCAGTACATTAACCTAAATTACTGTCATGTGGATGCTTTCCACTTTTTCTTCCCACATTGTATTATTCTATCACTGCCCACCAGTTGCTTGTTTGTGCCTTCCTCATAGCATCTTGTAGTGAATCTGGCCTCCAAAACCGGACTGCAGCTTTCCAGAATCATCAGGTTGTGTTACTAGGTGTATGATATGAATGTTTTCAGAAGTGAATCCTGGTGATGAAAAGGACAGGATTCCTCTGCAGAAAATCATTAATTGTCTCAAGTCCCCTCTAAACCTAGGGGATTTGAGTCTATAGCTCTGCTCTTCTTGGCCTGTGCCCTCACCATATTTTCGTCATGAGGTTGTGCTGCCCCTTACAGGTAGATGCTGTAGCCAGGAATGTAGGCACAGTGGACGAGAAAAAAAGTGAAGAAATTAGTCTGTTTCTGTACCCTATTAACTAGTCTTGGACAGTTACTGGGATTATTTATTGTTATTAACATATCCTACCTTCAGGATTCCCTGTCATCACTATAACATGCTTATAGATGCAAACTAGGTACATGATCTGGGTCTTAAGAAGATAAACTGAACTGATTTCCTCTTTTGTCTTTATTTTTGCAAGGTAGAATAATTTTCCTTGTCTCAGTAGGGCCAGGATTTCGACTGACAATTGAAAATGCTGAGGTAAGGTTCAGAGTTAGACCCAAAGGTTAGGAACTGTCTTTGAACACTATTCTTAGCCCCTTCCCTGGCTTTTCTTCTGACCAAGAACTTCTTCATGTCTCTGTTATCTCTCTGTTAAGACAGAATTATTCTGCTAAACCACTTTAATACAGGAGCTTTGGGAGAGGCTGGAGAATGCCCTTGAAATACTAATGGAAAAACCATTGCAGTTCTCACTTTCTAGAAATGTCCATATATAGCCAAATTTAGGCAGACTCCAAGTATAATTATTTATCCTAAAGAGAGTCTGCGTGCTCTGTGGCTTTCTACAACATTACTCTGCTCCTCAGGTTTACATTCCCAGGGGCTGAATCCTGGAAAGATCAGCTTTGAAGAACATGTTGTGACATATCTTGTCTAAGAAATACAAGTCTCCCTGTCCTGGCTTTATAGCCTGTCTATTGTCTGATCACCTAAAAGGAGCCTAATCCACCACCATTAGTGGTACAGACTGGCAGCAAAATCAGACTAGCGATGCTTTGTGCAATGCTTATACCACACGTGGATGGGGGCATGTGTTGCTGCTGATACATCACCCTTTTTAGCACCTTTCCTCCCAGTATTTCAGTTGTTTAATATGTCCATTAATTTTCAGAGAAAATGTGAGAGGTGGAGAAATGTTGTTCTTTGAGGGGAAACTGAAGCATGGCGTTCTGTGACTTTTCCCCAGTCTCTTTGTACCTTGCTGGTAGAGCTAAAGGACAATTTGGATCTCCTTGTTCCTAGCTGTTTGTGCAAGACACTGCCTGCAGCTGCCATACCCCTGGTCTGGTCCGTGATGCTGCTTGTCTGGGTGGCTCTGCATTTTCCAGAGTGCTTTGGTGAACAGGGTGAGTTGTGGGGAGTTTTGCTGATCGCGGGTGTGTGTGTGCTCCCCGTGGAGGTGTGCCACACACATGCCATGATCAAAGTGTGTTTGTTACTTACCTGCCTCCAGTCTAGGCTGGCCAGGGCCACATAGGATGGGGTGTCTGGCAGCAGACCGCTGTGTTCCTGGCTCCACCCTGGCACAAAAGCCTTATGTGAATTTCTGCCCCCTTCAGTGAGCGTAGGATCGCTAAGTTCCCAGAAAAGGCCAATTCCTCCTGTGGTCACAGAGCAGAGCTCAGCTCAGTACAAATCCCTTCAGGGAATTTGCTCCTCTTTTTCTTTTGGGAGCTTCCCAGTTATGTCACTGCTGTTTTTTTCCCTGTCCCCATCTCCTCCCTGTCATTCTGGCTGGCCTCTCTGCAACCTGCTCACCTGCTGTCTGAAGTGACCTTTCTCCGGGGTGATGGATAGCTCCACCTCTTTGGTTTTTTCCATGAGCTGTTGCTCATTGTCTGAAGTAGGGGAAGCTCACTCATCATTATCTGGATGCAGAAAGCAGAAATCTCTCCCGCTGTTGTGCTTCTCACAGCCAGCCATTATGGCTTCCAGTTCCCAAATGACAATATCCCAAGTGACAATAAAGGTCTTCATCAATTTAGTCTGCTTCTGGGGCTGGACAAGTGTAGGCTATGCTGGTCCACAACCACCTAGGCTCTGCAAGGTGCTGTGCAGCTCTGCCTTTGCTGGCAGAGCCACCAACGCCGAGGTAAACCTAACGCATCTTCAGCGTCAGCAGAAAGGCTGGCGCCAGGAGGAGTGCTGCCTGGGCACAGCCCAAGCCTGGTGGGTGCCACATGAGCCTCCCTGGGACCTGGCCTGGAATATCAGGTCCAGGGCGATGATCTGAGGAGGCAGGCTCCTGTGGGACTGCTTCCACTTTCCAGCAAGGGCATGGATTCTCAATTTATCCCAATTCAAATTACGAATGATTTAACCAAAAGTATCGGACGTAATCTTTTAACCGTAGAAATCTGCTTCCGTAGCAACACTTTGTAAACATGGCTCAAAATTAGGCTTCAGTCACCATATCTGTGTATCGCCATGGCCGTATTGCACTTGGCCCACCTCCAGGAACCCACTTGATATCCATGAGAGACTTACAGCAGGGAGGGAATCCAGGCTGTGCAGTGGCCACTGACACCACTCTT
Source organism: Jacana jacana (assembly GCA_013400555.1). Taxonomy (NCBI): domain Eukaryota; kingdom Metazoa; phylum Chordata; class Aves; order Charadriiformes; family Jacanidae; genus Jacana; species Jacana jacana. Next base: position 81,953 of record VZTM01032529.1, read on the forward strand.
TTGACAACAGAGATTTTTTTCTAGCCTGCTGAAATGTGGGGAATATATTTTATATTTCTGGTCAGCAATAACTGGAGAGACGTTCCCCTCTTCAGCTGTTATATGTAAGTCTGGCCCCTAGGGATTTCTTGCAAGAAGTTGGCATTCAGCACCACAAAAAATGAGATTTTTAGGTGCTGTGACTCAGTTGACCTAAATACTGCCCTGTAAACCATCAATAACATGTGTAATAGCATTATGATATTTTATGGTGTCATGTTCTCATAGCAAGGCTTCAAGGTCATGCTAGCTTTTTTTATAGTCATCTGACAGGATGCCTAATTCTTTATCAAGTTCTGGTTTGTAGCTGAGAGTATCATGCTTCCTGATGATAACTGTCTTCCAAATAATGGGTAGAAGGGAACAAGGGAAATGGACCACAAAGGGTATGTATGTGCCACCTGCCATCTATCACATATAACTTTTTGCACAGCAGGGACCAAATCCTGGTGATGTACGGATTTCTTCCTGCATGGCGTTTTTCCTGCTTGCTCATAGACCTATGAGGAAGTGCCTGCACCTTACAAAATGCATGAAGGACTATAATCCTTTGCACAACAGCCTAATATCACTGCTGAGGACTATTTCTAGCAGTGGAAATTGATTCAAGATGACTAGGTAGGAGCACTCATATCTCAGCATTCAGCTTGCTCCCCTCTATTGCAGCTGAGAGTACTTTGTGATTACCAGTTTATAAATGTGGGAGTTTCACATTTTCATGTTCTTTCTCTGAAACTCTGAAGAGGCTCAAAACAGACTCCTTAGGAAAAACACACACTGTGCTTCCTTCCCCATCCCTGCCTGAACAGTGGTGTCTGCTGCTTAATCTGCTGAGTCCAAGGCATCAGCTGGTCTGAGGTGTGAGAAAATTCTATAAAGTGCCTCTGCTGGTCGATGTCTGACAAAAGGAAATAAGCCTGGTTTACGAAGAGACTGTGGAATGATAAGAAAACAAGGTAACTGAAGTGACTTCAAGGTTTTGTCAAGAAAATATATTGGACTATCCCTCTGACACTGAGGGCTTTAAACTTCTAATCTCATGGAATCTAATTTCTGAAAAACATGGTGATGAGGGTGGCAAGGAGAAAAACTTTTCACCAAGTGTTGCTCTGTGAACAGAGAATGAATACAGGCAGCATCTGTAGTGGCCCAACAAGGAAACTGATCCAATGTGAGATTTCACACCAATGACTGAAATGGGTTTTTAAGAGACCCTTTTTGTTTGGGGTTTTGTGTCCTTTAAACAGGCTATTTCTTCAAACAGAGTTGACCTCATAATGAAAGCAAGCCAGTAACTTTTCATGGCTCAAGGTCTACATGTTGCCAAGAGATAGACTATTTATAGGCTTAACACCTGACTAGGTGTTAAATAGCTCTTGCTGATCAACCTTTTGGTGCAGAATTATCACTTCAGACTGAGACTGGACTGAAAACCCAAAGACCTGCAATGCTTGAAAGGATTCAGGTAGGATTTAAGATCTATATAACAAAATGCATTTAATGCATCTTCTGTAAGGTCTGTGTAACTCAGCAGGATTAAAGACTTTAGAAATGATAGGTCCTTTAGCTCTACATAAACAACACATCACTGAATTTATTTAAAAGAAAATCATCTAAGTGTTTAAATACAGCATTAAAGCACAAATGGGTTTATCTACACCAAATTAGCCTTTTGCAAGCTGGATCTATGTTTAACAGCCTCCACTGGGTGGTAGCTCCCCTCATTCTAACACAAATATTCCTTTGACCTCAGTATATTTGTTATAAAAGCAAGAAAAAAAAGTATCAAAGCTTATTGGACTGACTTGCTTGTTCAGAGAAGCTGAAAGAGCATAGTTGACCTTAGACATGTGGGACGGGGTCAGGGAGCAGGACTGTATTCATTTTATAGTGCAATAAATGTTTCAACATATCACAGCCCTCTTGGTTGCCTTGCGTGGGGCTAGAGGGGTCACAACCAATTTGCTCAAAAACTCTGAGCTATAAAACAGTTTGGGGCCTCTTCTACTGCAACTCTAATCCTCTAACAAATAACTAGAGAAAAATAGACCGTGTCTCTTACAAAAGGATGGAAGCAGAAGTTCAGATCTGCCTCTCATCCATGCTGCTCCCATGCAAGCACGTGCTCTGGAGCCATTTTAAGGCAAGGTCCACAGTTGCCTGGAGGGAGAGAACCCAACCATGGTCAAACCCTAAATCCTGGGGGCTTAGGATGTGCCTGTGCAGTCTGAGAAAAGTGCTAAGCAAGGCCAATAGGCTACAACTTGTCCAGGCAGGTTTCTTCAGGTTAATTCTACCCAAGTGTTGTATTGCTATGGAGCCAAGAGAATAACAGAGCCAAGAGCCAACAATGCTAATGGGAAACAAGGTGGTCAGAAGGCTCAGGCTGCTTATAGCCACTGCCAGCACAGTTTTTGCTTGCAGGGATAGCGTGGTGGAGCCATCCAAGCATCACTGCCCTCTCCCCCAGGCTCCACAGCCCTGCTGACTGCAGTACATGTTTGGAGTCTGCAGGTCTAAGAGGTCCCTGTGCAAGTGGCATGCTTTAGACCCCACCTTCAATAGCAGATGAGCTCAATGAGGCAGAAATGCAGCACATGCTTCATGAATTCTCTCAGTAACTTCATGTCATCTCAACCTAGCAGACAACAGCATCAGTTAGTGGCTGTGATGCTGCTAAGCTGCACTGTGCAGTCCTGACTTACTTTCTTCCCAAGCACAGTTGTATTGGTAAGTCGAGGAAGATTTCTGTCCCTTGTGCTGGCATCTGCTGGAGACCTGCATGCTCCTAGTTCCCAACCACAAGGCTATGCTGATCCCATGATCAAACTGGGCTGCAGCAATTATAGAAGGGATTTGGCTCCGTTGTCCTCTACCTTGACAGTGCTGACTGGCCACCCATGCTCAGCCCCAGGATCATAGGTTTGACTCACTCTGGCCTGGTCCTGCCATCATCTGCCAGCTATGTCACCAGTGCCTCTCTGCACAGCTGGCTGCTGGTGACTGCATTGGCCACACCACAGCTCAGGAGCAAAAGAAGGACACAACAGCTGGTGTTATTACAACAAAAGAGCCAGTAGGTGCCTTAGAGTAACACTGCCAGACAGTGTACTGGTTTTCAGTAGGAAATCTCCATATTCTTTGTATTTAGCAACTTTCCTCTCTGCTTTTTGCCACTGGCAAAGAAAATGAAGAAACGTACAAGACTATTTTATAAAAGTTAGTTCAAACAGGGAGAATGAAACATGTTGTTAAAGGCATCTTTTGGTGTCAAAGGAGCTTTTAATTGTGTTAGGCCTCACAAAGAGGATTTCCACGATGTTGGAGGAGTTTGTAAAAACAACTACCCTTTGCGGGGAAAACAGAGCAGTTCTGATGTTCAGCCCCCCCAGCAGCTCCTGAAATATTAGGAATGCTAATAATCACAATACTTAATAATAACATGTATTAATGTCCTGTGGTACTAGATATTAATGAGCTTTTCTCCTAAATATGCTGTGAAGTGTTTGCGAAAGGCAGGCAGGGAGCTGAGCGGAGTAGGGGAACTGAGAGCTTGTTTGGGACAAGGGGAACTTGGCTGGCTTAAGGCTGGCAAGAAAGTATCCCAGAGTGGAAACTGGGGCTTTCTATAAATAAAGCAAGGGCATAACACCAGGGGGAATGAAGAGTCAGTTCAGCTAAAGAACAGAGCAGGCAGGAAAAGAAATAAAGGGCCATGAGTGATTTAGAAGAAAGTTTGTAATCAGAGGAGAGGGGTGTTGAACAATATATCACTGGGTGTAACAGGAGCTGGGGCTAGAGCCATGCTGGACACCATCCCTTTGCATACTGCCATTGCCAGCTACAGCCTTTTGAAAGCCCTCCAATGCTGGAGGTCCCTAAACCAGCTAGCACTGTCCCACAGGCGCTGAGATTCTCCTGGGAGCTGCAAGCTCTGTGTCCCCATGCACCCAGCACTGCTCAGGATGAGAGCTTCATGCTTCTGCTCACACCTGAGTCCCAACAGAAGTGACTGATCACCACCTGCTGTCCCGGGGTTTAAACCTGGAGGGCTCCTCACCCTGGGGTTGCAACTGGCTGTCAGGTCCAAACCACAATCAGTATTCTTCAAGAGCCACTGTATTTTAAGCCTGACTAGAGAAAGGGGAGGCAGTGCTCCACTACCCACACTTTACACAGCTTCTTCGTTGACAGCCAGGCTAGATAGCAGGGGCTAATGTCTGCTGACTGCAGGAGGAAGCTGAGCTCCCAAATCTCAATTCCCCTTTGGCTATAAATCATGATTTGTGTAGCCCAGCTCAGCAGTTCTTGCATCCCCTTACGGTGTCTAGCCCAGATTTCCTTGCTCATTTCTGATTGGTCTCATTATATTCTGAATAAGGATGGTACATTGTGTTTACTAACAGCAGAGGACAAGACTGAAAAGTGCAATGAGTCTCTCTTGAGTATCTAACTCCTATTACCAATACTCTACTATCATGCAAATTTGTTTTATTAAGTGAATAATTGGAACAGCGGAGGTACATGAAGTTGGATGAGACTGTGTGCAGAGAGACAGCCCTGTGTTACAGTCTGATGTGGCAGAGGGAACTTAGCCCTGACCTGACTCTCAATTTTTTAAGCAATGCTGCTAGTTTATTTTTCCTCTCCCTCTGTCATTTCATTGAACTCTATGTCTACTTGTTTGTTTGGATTGCTCGCTTCCTCTTCACACTGTTCACCTTATAGAATCTTAACAAATTTAAGAGATTGATTCCTGTTCTGGCAGTAAAGAAATGAAATGATGCATTTAACAGGTTCATGAGGGTAGATTTAGATTAGACATCAGGTACAAATTTTTCACTCTCAGGGTGGTAAGACACTGGAGTAGGTTGCTCCGGGAAGTTGTGGATGCCTCATCCCTGGAAGTGTTCAAGGCCATGTTGGATGGGGCTTTGAGCATCCTCGTCTAGTGGGAGGTGTCCTTGTCCAGGGCAGGGGGGTTGGAACTAGGTGTTCTCTAAGGTCCTTTCCAACCTAAACCATTATATGATACTATGAGGCACTCCATTCAGGGACTTTCAGATTATCCAGTGTCCTGGATAGATTTATTAGCATCCAGAAGAACAAGTCCCAAACAATTGAAGTGTCTACACTGAGAATGGAGTATGTGGAAAGATGTTGATGTAGCAACTCGCCTCAGCATCACTGCTGTACCTAACCCAAAGGATGTTACAGCACAAGCAAAGACCTAGGGCTCAGCCTATAGAGGCTGCAGCACTGACTCATGGGTCATTGAAAATACTAAAGTCACTCCTACCACTGGATGTGGGACGTGCATTTGTGGGGCAGGGAGAGACAGCAAGTACTCTACTCTCCCTTGGAGAAAGACTATCATTTTCAGCTCTTCCTTTCCTCCAATGGACTATGCCTCCTGCTTAAATTTCTTACTGATTGCAGCATGTGTGAATGTGCAAACACTCCCCATGAACAGCCAGAAGAGGGTCAGTGAGGGATGAGGCAGGACTAAACCCCGATGCCAGGTCTCTCCCTCCTGGAGCAGAGTGAGAAGGATGTTTGCATCTTATTGCACTTGGCGGCTGCAAGACACGGTTTCTGTCCTTGCTTTAATTTCTTGCCTCTTGGCAACGAGCTCTGCTGTGACACAATTGACTTTGACCTCCCTCTTTAGAAGCAGAGTCTTTTGGAGCATGTTTGCACTGCTTTCCAGCATCTTGCTGAGGACCTACCAACAGAGCTGGCTTTGCAAGTCAGTAAAGGCACACAGCAAATCCGTTTGTGTTTGCATAAAGCCAAGTGAAAGCACAATAACTCTTTGTCCTAAAGTTGGCCAAAATTTCTATTTTCACCTCTTCACCCTCACAGAACAGGTGTATGCTTTACGTGGTGACCTCAAACCAGAACAGGAGTGTGACAGTTTTAAGGTCACATTTTGTCAAAATAAACCATGAGACTTCCTTAGGGTATGCTAGGAGACATCATGACCCAAGGTCCCATCCTGCCACAGCCCCCAAGAAGCATAAAGACCTTCAGTCAGGGCTGCAGCTTTGCAGCAGCAAAGAAGATGGTGGTGGGCTGGGCTGTACTTGCACTTTTATGACTGGTGATGTTGGTGAGACATGGCCATGTGGGTCTCAGCAGCTCTCAGAGTCTCTGACGTCCATGGAGCTGGCTGGGTCAAGACTGGAAATGCCCAGACTGTAGCCAAGCTTCACTTGGTGCTGTCATAATACTCATTTTGGTGCACATGGATTTAAATGAATAGTAAGTTGTTGCACAATGGCTGGTGTGGGACAAACTTGCCAGAGTCTAACCTCCAGAAAGATGTAACCTTGTGTGGGGTTTTTAATTGAGTAGAGGGCATCTTGCTTGTCTTTAAGCATTTCAAAGAGGTGCCAAACTTAGAAGATTAACCAACTCTGAAACTGATGATCATAAATAAACATACTGAGAGGTCAGTGCAGTGTACCCAAGCTCTGCAGTGCCCAACGAGGTACCACCTCTATCACAGTTCAGGGAAGTGTAAGGTGATGGGACTGTAGAGCATTGCTCAGTGCACATGGTTATGTGAAATGAACCTGAGCAAAGAAGCTGGGAAGATGCGAAGGCACGTCCTGCTTTCTGCACAGAGGAGGGAGTACCTGAGGAGTACTTGAAACGTGTCATGAACCAAGCAGGAGTTGTCCATAACTGCAGATTTGAAGAACTTGGAACTAAGAGCTATTTCCTACACAGCGTGTTTTATTTCTGTGGTGACATTTCTGATTTGTTACCTTTTTCTCATGATGAATAACTGGGTTTGGTTTGCTGTATGTATATAAAAATGCATTTTTTTTTTAATGTATTATTTTCTATGAGGGAAATCTGCCTATAATAATGTGGTTTAGCTCAAATTTGAACAGACACTTTGAATGTACCGTATGCTTGCACTCATGACACCGCCTCACCCCAGCTGTCGATACACTGTACTAAGGTAATTTTCCTGAAGAACAGAGTGCCATGCACTAACTTCTCTAGGGGCCAAAACTTGGATCCAAATGACAACAAACAATTAGCTGGAAACATCTGGGTTGAGCTTGGCTGGCACATGCACTGTGCACTGAGAGGGCAGAAATTTATTTAAGAGTTTGTGTTCATTTAAGGAGAGAATGCCATTCCCTGAGACTGTCTGACGTACACATGAATAGCTAAAGAGATTCATCCAACCTTACAGATGATGGGGGTGTGAGTGACACCTTTGTCCTCCTCTTCCCTGGGAAAATACACAACAGTCAATCAGATCAACCAAAGCATCACCAAATAATGACTTTCTTACTTGGTGTTCACTTGTCTGTACCTGCTGAAATGGCCTTTGGATTCAGGAAGCATTTTGCCCTTAGAAGAGTTCATAGCTGACCTCTGTGTGAAGCTGTTAAAGAGAGTCACCCAAGGATATACAGAAAAAGCTGAATGTCATGTAGGAATGCCAATCTTTCTGGCTTCACACTCACACTATGAGAGTAAGGAGAGCAAGACCTATTCCTCATCTCTCAGAGAGGGTTAGAGGCAACCATTTCTCCTCTCCTCCCTTGGGGACCAGAGGAAGGGACTGACCATATGTTAATACTGATGATGTTGTCTATCCTCTAGGCTATCCAGGGCAAAATTGTAGGTCACCTTGGTTATCTTCTTTCCAGACTTGGACTCTCTCTACTGGCAGGTAACTCCACCAATGTGGGACAAAATGTTGGCATCAGCCAGAAAACTACTCAATTGACATGTTTTTTAAAAATTAGCATTACTTATTTGCTAGTAAAGACTGGTCAGGCAACAACTTTCATAAGGTTTCATTTGGTAATATTTCTAGTTACTGATTTTCTTTTGAGACACGATTATTTAATTCTCTGCCCAAGTCATAAGCTCAATGATGCTGATGTAGATTGAAATGGAATTGCTGTATTCATTGGTGTTATAATCAGGTAAGTTAAAAAAGCTGAGGGCATGATGCATCTCTTTTCTCTAGTAGATTTGTCATCAGCTTACTGAATGCAGTGATAGTTTGAAAAGTTCTTTAAAAATTTAAGAATTGTTGACTGGGGAAGTTTGATATTCTGATTTTTATAAATCTTGAGAGGTTTCAAAAGCAATTACACAACTTGGAAAATTTTATTTTATAAAGCAAGGTCATTTCAGTCATTTTTGCTATTTCAACATATCTTTTAGCTTCAATATTAAGTGGTAACATAAGAAATTTTATGTAATTTATTAGATTTTACTTTTTAAAGAAAGACTACACTGCATATTTACAGTCAGATCAATAATTTGCTTCTGGAATCAGACTTTGCATGAGTAATATCAGCTCACAGTGGTGAGATTTGTTTCCTAAAACACTTCTTAACCCTGATAATGGTAATGATATGTGGTGCATTGTCATGGCAAACAATCGCACAGCAATGCTGGGTAGCACACAACAGTGAAGATGACGAAGGTTTATGCTGAGACAAAGAAAAGAGTCTCTTTCATTGCTCTGGCATCAGCGCTTTCAGTGCCAAAGGGGTTTTGGTCTGAGTGTTTATAGAGAACTTTGAAATGTTCTGCGTACAAAATGAATGAATGTTTTCATAAACATACATATCTATATGGGCAGGACTCCTTATGAGGACAAAGTGGACTAAATATAGACTGAGGGAATATAAAACAGACCCATCCAGCTTCTTGACAAGTTGGTGCAAAGCTTATACTTTCATACTGCACTGAGGGGCCAGGCAGCAAATACATTGCATCATACTGGACAATGGAGAAAGGCATTCAGGAGGCATGTGGGTTTTCCAACAGGAAGAGTCAACCTAGAAGTTACCAACACAATAGCCTTTATATTGCACTTATCTTAAAAGTTTGACACCAACCTCTAACTCCAAAGATTTTATAAATCTGTGAGCCCAGATCCCGATAGGCAAGATTGACATTTATTTATCACTATAATTCAGAGTGGATGTTAAACATCTCCTGAGGATTTTCTTCAGATGAAATATTTGTCCTGCCACCTCTGCAGAGAGTAATTTGGTGGACATGACTGATGGAGACTTGGAGAAAGTATCTGGTCTCATGTTTTACGAATGGAAAAAAGAGATGCGGTCCCAGCTACTAATTTTCTACTGGGAACAGAATAAACCTGGCAGATATGGGATGGAAAATGAGCTTCTGTTCCAGAGTTAGTCCTGCTCGAAATTTCTTAAGTGTTCTTTTGCATTTGATTTGTTTATGGTTATAAATTTTGGAAGTTTAGAGCATTTTATTACTGGTGGTGGAGGTCTTTGAAAGCAAGCTGCAAGAGAATGGTCACTAAATGTGCAAAGCTAATGGACATGTCTGGTATGCTCCTGATTTATTTGAAGAGATGCTCTTTTGTAAAGAAGGGCTGCCAACACACATGGGAAGGACTGTGTCCCTTGGATCTTTTGCACCATTTTGAGAAAACTGATTGGCAAGTCAGTTAGCTGTAGGCAGCTGGGTGAGTAGGTTTGGACAGCAATTTAGATAAAGGAGGTTGATGCATATATGCGTCAGAGCTCTATGGTACGCAAATAGATTTCACAGTGGTGGCCACATTATGGTTGAGGGGCAGATTAGCTGGACTCACACATGAGCAGCAGCTCCATATACTCAGTTTCCCAGATCTGCTCTAGGGTTTTTTGGGGCTGAGTCAACCCGTTGTGCACATGTGTCATATTATGCATGGTAGTGTTCTAGTTTTTTATTTTTATTGACTCCATATTATCTGCAATGATGAATCATCTCACTGCCTTCCACACTCTCCTTTCCCTGTGATGCAAGACAGATGTAAGTTCAGTCAGCGACCACTGACATCATCCCAATTGGGTTTTGTTTTCTGGGATGCCACTCTTTAATGCACAATGCTAAGTTTACTGATGGAGCTGTTTTACATGTACAGGAAAGTTACTACTCTGTCATTCTTCCTTTTTGTACTAAATTCTCTATAGAAACTGCTGTTTCTGAAAATTCCCAATCAGCAAGGTGCCCGTAGAAGTTTCTTCTTTTAAATTCAAGGGTATGGCAGGGTTTGAAATTACGTCACCTGCCTGTATTCATCCAACTGGGTCATCTAAACCTTTCTTTTGCTGTTCTGCAGCTGCAGCAAATACCTGATGTGAGACTGCTGGGGACTCCCAGTCGCTCATGATGGGTTGGGAGCACAGTAGGTGTCTTTCCCGACACGCAGTGCTCTATGCACTATACCACAGGTATTTTGATGACTTCTCCTGCAAAGGGAGGGAGTGGAGTTGGGGGAGAAAAGTTTCTAACAGCCTCTGCCTGCAGCCCAACCCCTTTTTGTTTAAATTATCCCAAGCTGTGATTTGGAGCAATATAAAATTCAAGATGGAGGAAAATCTCCTGCCAATCTCCACTCAGCAGGGACAAGCTGCGGGGCCTCCCCTGGCAAATATTTCCTCTGCATGACGCTATGCAGAGATCTGCTACAGCGTGTTAACACCCTTATGTAGGCAAATGGCCCTTCCTTGCCACAGGTAACACTTCAGGGAAAATCTCAGCCTGAAAGCTCCAAAATCAACTGAAAAAAATTCAATATAGTCAGTTCCCAGATGGGATACCTCCAAAATACAAATGCTGCAAACAGAATCGGTGGGTTACAGTTAGATTTTGTTGAGTTTTCAGAAGCTGCTTGACTCACTTGGTCTTGCCCTTCTTTACACACAGTTCCCAGTCCCCTCTCTGCATCTGTGCACTCATGTGTGTATATCTACTGCAGCATATGCAGATACACAATGTTATCTGGTTTTTATCTTCCTCCAAACTGCAATTCTCTCAGCAGTATTTTGTTTGATCTGCACAGCAAAGTATATTTTTTTCCTCTACAAAATAAGCAAAGGAGGTGCAGAGTCCCATGCTTGTATCTGGGATATGCCACTTTAGTTATACGTAATTGTAGCTTTATTTTTATTTAATTTCTTTTGGTTCTCTGCTAATATGCATACTGTGCTGCTTATCTTGATGATGATTTTTTCCAGAGGATGCTTAGCCAGTACAGAACTCTGACCTGTCCACCCACAATGGTAAAGACATATCCTTCCTAAGACACTCTTTTTTCTGCTTGCCCCAATTCAGCCTAACCATCTGCATAAAGCACACCTATATTTTATATTTCATTGCTGCTGTGGTCAGACAGAGTGGTGGACTCTTCAAAAGCACATCATCAAGTCCTTTCCAGGTCTATTTGCAATTGTAGTTGTCAGTAAATTACCCTGAACATTATGGAATCAGCAAAGAGCTTTTCACTCATCTCTAGAGAGCCTGAGGTCTTACTGTACATTTCTTACCAGGCACAGGAGCTCAAAAATGAGAAGTGTTAATGTGTCACGAGAACTTCACATGGCAAGCCAGTGCAGGTCAATCACATGTCACACCATTTCACAGACCTGAGACACAGTTTTAAAAATCTCTTGATGGAACACGCATGACTCTCCCTGAAGTGCTCCTTGTGCTCCTTGGCCTGAGCTGCACCTTTTTTGGAAACAAGTAGTTACAGTTCCTCTAAAATAAATAGGGATATAGTGATTTCCAGTAGCTAAATCTCTGCTTGTTCTTTACATAAATAAATGCAAAAGGCTGCATTCCTTGGTCTCGTCTGTCAATTTTGCAGCATATAGTGCAGAAGTTAAGTAAAGCATCTGGAAGTGGAGTTTTAGCTATATGAAAGAGATCTTTATGGGAAGAAAGCTGGAGAAAGTCTGCATCATCTGTAGTGTTCTCCCCAGTTACTTTCTTGCCACACTGATTTTTACCTGTAATGGGTATCTTGGATAAAGGACTTCACCCTCTTCACCCAAGTACAGCAGGTTTCCAGTAAGATATCTGTACGTGTGCATATTCACATGTGAGTTGATATTTCAGGTGGGTCAGACGAGGCGAACATAGCTTGTCATAAATAATAAAGTATAATTACACTAGGAAAAAAAAAAGGTTGGTATTGCCCAATTGATCTATTCTTTCTTTGTATATTTATATGTGTTATTTCCAGCATGTTATGAGACCTTACTGGGTTCTGTCTGATTGCTTTGTCCTCACGTACTTTGGTGTGACTCCATCAACTTCTCTGGTGCTGAACCAATACACCTGAGCACGCCGATAAACAAATACTAGTTCCCATGCTTTGTTATACAGATGTGACACAGAGCAGAAACAACCTGATCCTGAGGCCAATCGTGAAGTATGGATTGAGGTTACAAAGATCAGTGATCAGGACAACACCCTCCAATTACCCCAGTGGTTTCTGGTAAATCTTTCCTTTTTTCCCCCCCCGCCTTTAAAAAAAATTATTAATAAAATTATTATGAAATACCCCATTCCTATCCAAATCCTGAGAAGTGAACCAATAGCCAGAGATACTTCATAACACTGGTGAAAACTTACACTATCAATCACTTTTCTGTGGTAGGAGTGTTGTGACGGTGTTGAAAGTTCTGCTGATGCCATGTGCTGCACAGGCTGCCCCAGTGGGCCTGCTGGCAGGCTCATCAAGGGCTGCTGCCTGCAAAAGTGAAGTCTTGATGCAAGTGTGGGGTTTGGGAGGTTTTTTTTTTCTTTGACCACGTTTTAAAGCTGGCCACAGTTTCCTGTGAAACCTTCGTGTTCGCAGCATGCCACAGTGTCATTTCCCTGGGACTCACCGTGTCAAAAGCTCAGCTGGTGCCTGCAGCCCTGCTTTCCCCTAGTGCCTGCTTCACAGTGCCAGCACCCTGGGGATGCCAGCACAGAGATGTAGGTCCCTGTATGTCCCTGGTGTTCAAAGCCACATCTGGTACACAGCAAGAGGCTGTCAGAAGTCTCACAGCAATAGCACAGAAATGTGTTATTTGGGGCTCTTGGACTCATTGCTTCAAAATGTCATGGAGATAAAGAATTTAGCAAGATTCAGATTTGTGTTCAGCATTACATGAAAACAGGATTGTTGAGAAGTAAATAATCAGAAAAATATTTAGAAAGGTTGTAAAGCGCCAAGTTTTGAAGATTTAAACCAATCTTTATGAGCCGCCAGGCTATGTCTGAGGGGAACAGCTTCTCCTGCTAGAAGTTTCTTGCAAATGCTGCTAAATGACCAGTGTCAGAGTCAGCCAATGGAGTCTGTTTAAGCTGACCACTGGCCTGATTGATGTTTAGGTACTGAGCAATAGAAAATAAAATTAAATCAGAGATTAATCCGTGTTATGTTGCTGTGACCACAACTAATGTGACAGACGTGATGTACAGTTGCGGCAGGAAAGCAAAACCATTTTCATGAAAAATAGAATGTACCAACCAAGAAATGACTCAGTATTTGCAGCATTTCGATAAAAATATCTTTGAGACTCTGCATGGACCCACCTACACTGATACATAGTGTGAGTAGCTTAAGATGTCTAAACTTTTCTCACAATCTCAGGTCAAAAGGTTTTCAAGAAAAAATGGTGAACATGATTTAAACACTTGTGAAAGACACTGTGCTGGTAGCAAAGTGCTTTGCTATCTGAGAGCAAGCACAAAGTAAATGGACAGATTTCCATACTCTGATGCAGTAACACACCTTGCTTTGGTCCCAAGAGACTATTCCACCTAAGGAATGTCTCTCTCACCCGAGAGTTTTTTGGCTGAGGAGACCAGACAGTGACTGCTGTAGCCCATGATGTGATCGGTTATCTTGCCCCTACACCCAGACAGCCCGCGCATGCTCCCATCATGTGTTGGTCAACTGCAAGGCATCAGCCCCCTCCATTTGAGCTGGACCAGCTTTGCCCTACTGACCCAGGGAGATGTTTGTATCCCATTTCTAGTGCCTTGAAACAAAACCCTCTCCTTGCTCAGCTGCAGAGCTCCCCACACTCCCCCAATGCTGGCTCAGCAGCACTGCACACTGCCTTGGAACTTGCAGAGCACCCTGACAACAAGCTGATTTGCACATTACAACTGGCGGTCCCTCTGTTTGATGGTCATCAGCATTCAGTATTTTCTGTTTCATCCTGGTGAGGCTTCTTCTGCCAGGCTGTAGCTCCAGGGGCACAGGTAGATGAGGACCCTGTGCACCAGCTGGGCACCTATGAGGATGTTTCCACAGCAAGGAGCCATAGAGGCCACCAGCTCTTCACACCAGAGGAAAACTTGGCATTGATGGCCATGACCTGCATGTGGCTGGAGCACTGACAGCCACAAGGCCTAGTGAAAACAATCAAACCTTTCCTTATCAGCAAGGTGGGCCTAGATAAATGCCAAAGGACAGAAGCACTGCAGCAGTTTACATGGAGAAGATGCATCCTGCTTATTGTTACAGCTCTCAGTAACATCAAAGAATCTTGGCTGAAGTTCATCTCTTTACTCCAGCCTTCATCTGTGCTGGTGTGTTTGTTCTCATCTTATCCATAAAGGTGTTAAACAGATTATCAATTTGTGGTAGTGACACTTGTATAACAGGTTTGTTTTTTTCCTGTGCATAGGTTTTCCCTTGGGCTACAATCTCCACACATGGCTCAGGAAGCGCCAATGATGCTTAGTTTGGAGGTCTGGGTCTCCCTGCCTCTGCCACACTGACTGGTGTCATCTAGGCCTGTGGTAGCCGAGAAAACCATATATGCAGCAAGTTACTTCTTTCCTGTGAAAGAATCTGTCCTCTTCTAGGCTTAGGGTGGGAATTTTAACAGCTATTTAACACTGTTTTTCAGGAATCAGAGATCTCTCACTTTGGTGGGAAAGAAATCTACAATTATTTTTACAATTCCACTCTAATTTCCCTATGCACACCTTTTTTTTTAAGATAATCTAGGCTGCCAGACATAAATTACTGTGGGACAGTAATTACTACTCAATACAAAAAAAAAGAGACAACAATACAGAAAAAGTTTTTTTCCTGTATTCCTGCTTTTAGTGATGTCTCCTCACTCAGTGTGCTTATGACTCTTGTTATTGCACTGTCTGCTTACCAGCTCCGTAGATAGAGTCCAGAAGCCTGCTGAATTAGGTAAGTGCATGGTTATTTTTAACCGAGTTGAACGTTACATGTTGGTATGGCATGTTGTGCAACAGATACACACTGGTGTCATATGACATTCTGTCCAGACACTTGTCCTAACTCCTGCTCTAAATTTAACCTGAGAGATGTAGGGCAAATAATTAAATGTCAGACCTGCAAAACAAACCTGTTGCATTGTGAGTTGAACTTAAAGGACTCTGGTCCTCTTGCGTGCATGCTCACAGCATTCAGTGCAGGACAATGAAGTGGCATTATAAAGGACAGTTCATTTAATTAGGGCTCTAGATATGATATTTATTACATATGAAATTGACAGCATAGCTAAAACGGCACTGGGTAAATAGAGATGATGGTCCTGTGTCCTTTATCTATTCTGGTTCTTTTACTGCTCTTGTCTGCACAGCAATCAGTGATGTCCCAGTCCTGACCATCTCCTCAGTGGGATCAGGACAGTGTATCATGGCAGAAGTCAATGTGGATGACAGCTTGTCCCCCTGCTTTGATTTCCTGAGCCCCAACTTCCAGTTTGAGTGGCCAGAAGCCACCTTCAGCATCCATCCCAAGCCAGGCTGGAGATGATCTCTCAGGAACTGGACCCACTTACTACAGGTACAAGAGTCCTGCTCAGCTTTGCCACTGTGTTTGCACATGCTAGCATTAGTTTAACTCCAAGTATACAGAAAGTTGTAATTCCTTGAATTTCATTCAAGGTTACAGTCATTTCTGCAAGCTGCTGAAAGTAGTTAGGGGCATCTTTTCTTTTTCTGAGGGCTGTTCATCCATGACAATAGTAAAGCAAAGACAGATCCGTATCTAGAAAGCCTGTTGTTCTCACGTTGTTGAGGGAAGGAGAGCAATGCAACAGATCTTATTGTATACAGCATGCACAACAGTTACAACAGTCTTAAAAGAATAAGAGGTTACCAGAGAAAAGTGTCAACAGAGACTTTGTTCATAAACTAGCCTAAAGAATTGAATGGAGAGGTAAACACCCATTGTATATTTCCAAAGACTGTTTTAAAAACACAGTGGAAAGGTTGTGTCCCATCAAAATGAATTTTACTTTCCATCTTGGCTGGTTTGGAGTTGCTGTTTTCCGCAGGACCTTTGCTGTTCACAGGAGCTTGCGTCTCTTGCTGCCATTCTCATCCTCCTGCTCCCCTGCAAGAGAGCCTTGGAGCAATGGGGTTGCAGCAACGTCTCTGAATTTTGTGGATTTTGTAAAGGTCAAGAAAAAGATAAGTCTTTCATTAAAATTCTTACTAACATACATTATAACATAAGATAAATGATATTTGCACAGCAAAGAGTGACTAAAAGATAATGTTTATGCTTTCTCTCTTCCTCCAAGGAACATGCATTTGTTTATGTAGTCTTTGGGTTGTGTTCGCTTTGTATTAGCATTTCATGTTCCCTCTGACTGATTCCTCTTTCAGTTTGAGTCAGTAGATGTGACTTTAGGATGACATTTGCAGAGAGGCAGTGACTGCAGTAGCTGTACGCTCTTTCAAAGCAGCGCAGGTCTAGGCTGAGTCATCAGATACATGAAATGGGGCTTAGGACCCTGGATACTTGGTGTTCCCCTATGTGCTGATGTTGTATTTCCAGAGAAGTAAGGACTCTGTTTTGTTTGTACCTGAAAGGTAAAAATTTTCTGTGAGGAGCCACTGTGCAGAGGTGGAAGTTGCACGCTGAGTTGAAGTCCACCCTGACATGGGGCTGTGAGTCAGGAGCCGTTAGCGTGGGATAAATTCCTCCAGAAAAGACAGTTCTGTTGTGAGTAGAGTGATCTCAAAACACCTCTTTATTTGCAGCAGTGAAGTATTTAGGGAGCAGAATCAGCAAGAAGTAATGTGTATTGCATTCCCTGCCCCTAGGCATGTGTGACATTCTGCACCTTTTCCCATACAAGTGCCTCTGGCTCCTCGCCTCTCTCAGGGCACTGGGGCCAAAGCAATCATTAGTTCTTGCAAAGGAAATTGAAACCATCTTCCCTTGTGGGAGTTTCTATCTTCTCATTATTTGAACGTGGGTTGTATAGTGGGAGGCACAGGAGGGTTGCTTTTGGTTCTGGTGTTTGCATTTAATCTTTGGGAGTATCTGATGGAAGCACAGCGTGGCAACACCCAGCACAAAGCTCTGCTCCCTGCAACATGATTGCTAAAGGTACAGAGATGTGTGCCCTAGGTCTATGCTCTCAGTGAAACATGCCACCCGTTTTGCCGTCTTTCTACAGTAAAAACATTGAGAAAAGACACAGCTAACAAGGGAACAGTTCAAGGTAATTGGTACACAAAGCAGTATGCTGTTCTGAGACAAGGATTGTCTGTCCAGGGACAGTTACTGTCAAAACTAATCAGTATTTCCTTCCTTTCAGAACAGCCACCCACGAGCTCAGTGTTTAGGTGCAGTAGAGTTACTCATCATTGGTAGTTCTATGGAGAACAACAGTTGGTGCTAATGTCCATTCTCACCTGCATTTTGTCATGTTTTGGCACATCTGTGGCTGCTCTGCACACAGAATGAGCCTGTTACAAGCTCATCGATCTCCTGGGATGCACAAATGAACAGTTGCTTGATCCAGTTTTGTCTTAAAACAAACCAGCACTTAATAAGGCTGAAGGGCTACTTAATTCAACAAATGGAAATAGAGACTCTGAACAAACCAAAACTTAATGAAATGTTAAATATACTTCCTTAGCCTGACTTCTGTTCACAGTTATGAGGAAAAATGAAGAATAAAGCAAATCTTGCTGTTTGTTTCTCTATTTATTATTTTGATGTGGTCGTTCTTCTTTGTCTTCTCTCAGATTCAAATTGTTTTTAATATGCTTTTATTGCACTGTTTGTGAGACCCTAGCTGACTCCCCCATCAGCATGAGTTGGCTATTCCCATTATTTTCTATTTAAAGAGAAAGCAAACAGATCTAATATGCAGTGTCTGAGTTTGAAATCTGCCCCAGAAAATGGCCCAAATTTATGTATTTATTTTTGCAGGTGACATTTTGTAATCTCTTGGAATGTCTTGGGGTTAAGCTGAAAATGCAGATCCATAACTGTGCGTGCCCCAAGGGAAATATTAACAAATCCAATGTAAAGTTAATAAATCATAATGATTGTTATTATTATTCTTTGATGAGTTGCAGTAAAGTCACAACATAATTTTATTGCAAAAAAAAATCAACCCCCAAATGTATGATTTCATTCCTGTATAGTAATATTTAATTAATATTTCAAACTTCTATGATGTCTTCCTTTGTGAATCCCAAAGTATTTCACAGATGCTTATTGGATAAGGTCTTATTCAGCAATTTCTGCCCATATAAGTAGTCTTATTGGCTTCCTGTCAGCAAGAAATTTTGGACTCCTCCAAAGTTAATGCATTTGATTATTTCCACTGCACTAGTGTAGAATATGAGACATAGAGGAGTTAAGTTCATTACTCAAGACAAAAGAGAGAGTTAGTGCTATCTGAAAATAGATCTGTAGCAGAGTCCTGGGCTTTTATTGAAAAATGGTGCAGCAGTGTTCGTAGGAGCTCCAAACAGGAGCAAAGGATGCACAGGGCTTTACAAGGAAATCCAGTAATGTGGGAAGGAAGGGAATTGCACTGTGTTTGGCATGGATGGCATGGGGAACCACCTGCAACATTCATAGCCGATGGGACCTTCAGCCCCAGTATATTTTTTTGATTTGAGCAGTCCATCCTGGAAGACACAGGCACCCTCGCCTCTGCCAAATGTAAATCTGCATCAAAATATTGACATTTTTCCTTCATGTTTGTTCAGTGGAACATCAAGCCAGCCATAAGAGTGCCAAGGGCGTGGATCAGATGAGACTGACAAAAGGCAGTACTGTTACTTTACATCAACAAGACAAAAACTCCCTAAAACTCGTTTTGGAATTTTAGAAAGCAAACATTCCTTATTACAGCACTGGATGCATGGGGGATCACTCCTCCTAATGAGCATACCCAAAGATGCTCAGCACTTTGTTTATATTAGTGCAATTTATACATATTCATCACTTTTCCAGGAACAAATAGATATGTTCATGCTTTTTCTCAGAACTCATTATCCTAAAGATCCTCCCCTTTGCACAGACTCAGTTTATCATCTCAGTGGTTGAGGTGGTCTTCTAGGACCCTCTGGTCACAGTTCTTACTTGTCCCCTGGGTAAACCCTTGAGTCTTAATACCAAATAAGGGTATACTTGGTCTATATGCCAACTTGCAGGTTGCAACATTTTGCCTGAAAGGGTTTTTGTCTTGTTGAAGTAGTCTGCTGCTCCTGTCCTTGTAGTTATCTTGTTCCTGCCTTGCTCTACTAACTTTATTGAATAATACTTCTGCTATTCCTGGCCTTGCTCTACTATCTTTATTCAACAATTAACTTTGTTGATTCTGCATCTGTACTGTGGGGCAGACGGTTTTGCAGGCAGCAGAGGAGGTGGACCTATTAGATACTGGTCATCCTGTGTCGCTGGAGCAAGTCAGACCGAGGAGCAAGCTTGGAAAGGGATTGACACTGGTGGGCCTGAAAGACCCTAAAAGCAAAGCAGGTGAGTTGAAAGGGATCACCTATTAGGGGATGATAACGTCCTGCTAAATTGACTCCCTTCAAGATTGCTCAGCCTTAGCTAGGGGTGTTCATACAGACAGGGTGGGTAAAGCTAGCCTGGGGCTCAGCAAGCTATTTGGAAAGGAAGTAGACCTACTGAAAGAAAGTAAAGATCCACTGAAATCTAGGCTTTATTATTCTTATATGCAATGTTGTGCCATGGGAATCAGTGAAGAAGAAGCTGAAGGAAAAAGCATAGGCATTGTTTTGATACTGTATGATACTGTTTCCCTTCATTAATTGCATTAACTGGACAATTACCTAGAAACCTTCCCAAACACAGATTACCCCCATGTTCCACCTAATCCAACAGTGACAATTCTCCTGTATGTGCCTGACTCTTTTCTTCTAACTCATCCATGGACCAGTGCTGTCTCACCCTTGGCCAGTTTGCCTTCTGCTAAATGTGGGGAAGATGGCTACCATTTCACATTAATGGCCTCGAGGAATCTGAGACAGGGTCTGTTGTTCACATTTACGTAGTACGAGAGCAGTTCTTTTCCAGTTGTAAGCTCTTACAAATACAACTTGGAACAGGTTCACAGCTGCTTTTGTCATCTTTTGGAATCCTGAAGTCTCAAACTTGCAGCCTTAAAAATATATGAACCACTCTAAAACATCGATAAATACCTACATATTGTTTGCATGTTTCATTTAACAAACAGCAGCTAAAAGAAAAGTAAATTGAGCTCCCTTCTCCCCAAGTAAAAAGAAACTCCTCAGGACAACACATTTTACTTCAAAATTATATGGCAATCTTTTTTTTTTCTCTTTAGGATCCAGAAACTTGTCCATATATGGTCTTCTTGTCAGGGACAATAAATAATGATGTAATAGAAAGGTCAACTTTGTGTCATTTAGCTACAGGATGCTTGATGAAGTGAAGTTCTTCAGATAATGCAATAAAGAAGTTGTTTAGGATGGATAAAAGTTTCTGCCGTGCATCTTCAAACAGGAAATCTGAGATTCAGAACAACTTATATTTTGGCTTGTATTCTCTGATCATGGGGTGATCCAGAAATAAACTCCAGGCTTCAAAGCGAGAGCGTTTCAAAACTGTCCTGCAGTTGATCGAAACATCCAGGCAAAGCAAGGAGATGAATACCAGCAAGGATTTTCTGAATTAAGACTTAATCAAGGAGATAACCCATTTCAACAGTATTATTTACCCTTTTATTTCAGAAGAAAAAGGTAATGCAAATATGCATGTTTTGAACTCATTTAGCATTTTCAATCTCTCAGTTTGCTATGTCTATGCAAATATTTATTCCTATAACTTAACACCCTAACTCAGTCGTGGGAGTTTTGTGGTTTGTTTTTGGGTTGTGGTGTGGTTTTTTTTTCAAAATAAGTCCTAAAACACTCCTTGGTGTTAAGTAGAACTGTAGCTCTGACATTTCCTTATCTTTCTTCTATTTGTAGTTGATGCTTATATCTTTATCCCTGGAATAACTTGCTCAGAAATAATTGTCGTTGTTGCTACAATGCGTTAAGGTACAAAGTAGTGTGTATCTGAGTGAGAAGGCAAAACAAATGACACCAGCAAATAATTTCTTTCATTTATGCATTTCCAGTTGGTATGACACAAAGCTAATGTTGTACTGAATGCTGTGTAAAATACTTTCTGAAAAGAAAGAAAAGCTTGCAGGTGTATGCATTTCCAGTAAAGAATTTGCACAGAATTGTGATTTGATAGCATCATAACATATGCCAGATTGATAGGTGACCTGTTTTGACAGCTGGGGCTGGACAAGGTGATTTGTTTGCTTGGAGGATTCTTTTGAGAAGCCTGGCTTTGGTCCTTCAGCACTGGGCTAGAGCTGGAGTGGTTTGCATAAGCTGTCATTACAAAATATATTTGCCTGTTGTCGCAGCTGGACAGTGTGAGGTGTCATTCTCCTAACATCCCAGCTCTGGCAGATCGGATGGGCACTGAAATCTTTCTGTTTCTCAAAAATCATTTGTTTCCCAGCAGTAGTTGTCCAATTTAATGTCCTTTGAGAACTGGAAATATTTATCTGGAAACTGACCTAAAACACAACAAAAATGTGCATACTTTAAGACCTGCAAACTGGTCTAGTTGCCATTGCCAGCAGAGGATCTGGCCTGAAAGGTGCCTGAGGAAGAGCTAAAGTGGAGGCTTGGTTTGCTGTAAAGGCTTCCAGCCATGTTTACCTTCCCTCGTGTGTGCTCCTGCTGTTCTCAGAAGTAAAAAAGGCAAATGTGTATCTGCACAAACTGCGGCTCAATCATTCCTCGCAAAAAGCAAAGCGAGCAGGCTGCTCCTCTCCTCTCCTCTCTTTTTTGCAGTCTCCAAAGACTTGTTTTTGTTTTTAGAAATGTGGTTTATCACACACTGAGCCATAAATACTGAGGTCCTGTATTGAGTTACAAGCTGACTGGGGTAAACTGAGTGCAAAGGCAGGCAAAGTCCCCGGCTCTGCTCCCCTAATGACCTTGTCACTCACCTGCCACACTCCTCTGACAGCAAGAAGTAATTCTGCTAATTCTGCTGCCTGGGATCTATTGAAGGAGGACATGTAGCCTTGCTAAGCTTTTCTTTAAGGAAGTGCTATCAATGGGGACCAGTTGTTTCAGATGCTAATGGTATTGAATAGCACGGTCTTGCATGCTCAAAGCCAGCTGTAATCCTTGTTGTTTATTTATATTGCATCAGGGATCAGAGGCCCATTCTACCAAGCACTGTATGTTGACAGAGCTTGCAATCCAAATATAATAGCAACCTAATTGCATTTGTCAGTGGCTTTTGCCACAGTGTGAGTGGTTCCTGACAGTCACCCTGGTGAGTAGTACCTTTGGTTTCAAAGATCTGCCAGGTACAGCTGCTCCTCCAAGCAGGGCAGAGCAATGCCACCTGGACCTGCCACAAGCATTTCGTTTCTGACCCTACTTTCTGGTCACCAGGTGCTGCTAAGGCACCTCTGCATGGCACAGGCCTGATCTCTACATCTAAATAAACCAACTTGCGCTGAAATAGGGATGGCAAAATTAAGTATCAGGATTAGGCCCCTATGTAGAAATAGTGATAAATTTAGATCCAGAAGATCTTGTCAGACTGAGCTATTAAGTGGCATCACAGGCAGCAGCATACTAACATGTGTCTCTGCCAAGGGAGATCACTAATGTGGCCACTCGGACCTGATGGCAAAGTGATCTCTAAGGAATAAGGGCACTATACCCACAGCCTTAAAAATCGCATTCTGCTCTTCAGCACAGGCAATGCTGTGTGCTCCCTGCCGGTGAGATGGGCTCTTGGGCTGCTAGAGAAATGCAGAGCACAGCCAAACATCAAAATCTCTCCCCAAAACCTGGAATTAGGGTGAACAGTAAACCCAGCATTCAACTTATAAATCTGATTCCAAATTATACCTACCGTAAACAGCCTCAGAGCAAGCAAATAGTTTCAAGCTGCATTTAGAAAGACCACTTCAGCTAGATCTTACTTATTCAAACTGGATCAACCATTCATAGTAACACAGGTTGATTTTTTTTCACACCATTGCCACAGAAGCTTATAATATATACCATATTAGTCTAGTGGGCTCTCATAAGGTTGTAGGAGTTCACCACTGGCCACAGATGGGGCTACTGTGTCAGCTGAGCCAGGGTGAGTCTGGGTGCCCACAGCAGTGCCAAGTGATACCACCAAGATCAGCTGCAGCTGAAGAAGGTTAAACTTAATCTATCTGTGTTACAGCTGAGGGCATGATCTCGGCCATAACTGCAGCTCAGCTGGCTCACTGCGGTTTGTCACAGAGAAAAACTTGAACCAGTGCCTAAGCCCTGTGGCTCTACAGTTTCAAACAAAAGTATCGCAGGTGGAAGGAGAGGATGATGGCTTGGCTTTGCTCTGCTCAGGGCCACTACACAGGGAGCTGCACGGAGGAGGCACATGTTGTACCTTCTGCCAAGCTCAGACACACCACACAAGTCAGCCTGAGGTAGGAGAGGTGGGTGGAGGGAAGTGATAAAGGCTTGAAGACCAACCGGAACCATCTCTGCCAGGAGTTAGTACAGCCAAGGCTGACCTTGGCTATCAGGACTAACCCACGAGCTCCTGTACCTTCATTGGGGTTTTGCCAGTTAGATGAGCAAAACTGAAAGCTTTCTCTATTTTGAGCCCCATGATGTTTCTTGCTGCAGGATGAGTCAGTGGCAGGAGCTGCAGACAGCAATGTTGTTTCTGCACTCTGTGGGACTCCTGTCAAAATATTTAGATTAGTGAGGATCACTAACATTCAGGGGAGGTTCTCCCTTTTCTGTGAGACTGGGTGGGACCCAGTTAACCCACACAAAGAGGGTGAAACAAGAGTTATCCCCAAACTCAAAATCTTCCTTTTCCCTCTCTGTGCTTCAATGAAGTATGAAACAAAAGAAGGAAGGAGAGGAAGATGTACAGAAATAGCCTTTATGCCCAGATTCATAGGGGATTTAGCACCTAAATCAGTTAGTCTTTCTGTGCCAGAGTGCATATCTGTATTGGCAGTGGTCTCCTGTACATTCCTCAAAGCCCTGACTGCCCACAAAGGGACTCCAACACACAGCTCAGAAGCATGGTTACTGGTGAGGTTAGACCCCCTGCCTGCTCTGCCTCCTGTGCTCTCAGGATGCTGGTAGTGGGGCTGAGGAGGATAAAGAGGAGTGATCTGTGCCCTATGCTCCACTGGCACAGTTTGCCCTGGGAGTGAAGCACTTATGTCTTCATTCTTGCCTCCTCCCAAGAGTCATTGTGCATCACCTCCATTAGGAGCTTACAATCAGATCCTGCCCTCTCCATTAACTGCTTAGCTTAGGTCTCTGAGTCACCATCAGGGCCAGGTCCCTACATTTAGGCATTGCAGTACTGGATGCTGCAGACAAGCCTTCTGATTCCAGCCCATGGGTTTCACACATCGGCAGCGCACCGGTCACTGAGTGAGTACATAGGCTGGTGGACTATGAAAAGGCTGCCCAGCATGCCAGGAGTTGAACAAGCCAAGCGACAGCAGAAACTGCTGGGAAAACAAAGCTGTCATGGTTCTTGGCCAGGGGTGGGCTAGAGCGCAACCAGGAACAGGTACTGGAGCAGCTGGGGCACAGGGCTGTCCACATGAAGCAGCTCCATATAGGAGCTATGAGCAGTTTGATGCCTGGGATTGGTTCCTTGGGACAGCGAGAATCATAGCAGAGCTGAAGCACTCCAGCTCTCACTGGAGAAGGTAACCAACAGCAGCCATAAGAGATTTGGCTGAAAATAAATAAATAAATAAATAAAATATCAGCAAAACTGGGTTGCACTGTTTACAGCCACAGAAGGTTTTATTTTGGCAGTCTTCATGGCTGTTAAATACATCCCTTATTGTTGCAAGTCATAATGTCAGTCTGAAATCTGCTGGGCTTCCCTTTACCCTGAACTCTTTCCACTTTCTCTGGGGTGCTCTTGGAGTCTGAGGTGGCTGTTGATGTGTGAGATAACAGCATTTCTGAAGTGAACTTCATTCTGAAGTGAAGTTAAACTGGGTTAGTTTCTTTTTTAAAAATTATGGTTAAAGAAACAGGAGTGTCTTGACATGTACAGATATAGCTTTGTTGCCATTTGGGGTCAAGACTGTCTCTTGGGCCGTGCACACAGCAGCAAGGACTGCTAGAGCAGAGCAATCTCCTGGCATGAGGTTCGTGGCATGCTGGACCCTGCTGCCATTGATGTGGGTGCCAGTCCCTGGGCAGCCAGACTGCCCCAGGCATGCGGTGAGTGGGGAACAGAGCCACAGACTGATGGAGAGAGCAGCTGCAGGTGGAAGAGGAGCTGAAGGCTTTGTTCCATCAGTGGTGCCCAGAGGCAGGTTCTGAGCAGCAGGAGGCTGGTGGGGCTCTGCCAGCCTCATGCGCGTGGCTGTCTGCCAGATGGTCCAGCTCATCTCGGCCCATGGCTGGGGAGGGCAGGCGGGGAGCTGGACACCAGCCCTACTGTGGCATCACTGAGGCAGGGACTGACAGCCTCCAGGATGGGTTTTGCTGGCAACCCCACAGGTGCACCCAGCCAGCCCCTTACTTTTCCGAGCATGGAAGACATATCTCCTCAGTGCCTTTCTTCTAGCTCCCTGTCCTGTCCATGAGCAGCCTGTAGCCATTGCTCCTCATCCAAGCATTCTCCATGATTTTACACAGTTTTCATTGCCTGGTGTGGTTATAAAAAGCAAACCTATTTGCCCTTGGCTGTCATCTTCTTAAGAGGCAAGCTTTTCCATCTTCTCCCAGGAAATAAACCCCTGGCTCTTGAACACTGGTGGCCAGAGTGCTCTCTGGCATCTGGATGAGATCTTGCTAGAGCATTGAACTATTCATGGCTGAATAGTTCCTCTCACTGCTGGAAATACCATAGAATTTTGGATTCTGGATTGTCTTTGCCAGTTTTGAGCCCACACTGCAGTGATGGTTCATAGTCATTCTGTGATTGCTGAGTGAGGTGCTTCCTCCTTCTCTCATTTTCAGCTCTTCGCCACCAGTTTATAGAGTAGAGTCTGACCATAAGTCTTAAAGCTCATGACCTCGAACTGTGTTCTGTGAAAAGCCAAAAATCAGAAATGAAACTGAGAGGTGTCATATTGCTCTCCTAGATGAGTGAAACTAAGAAAGTCCCTTCAAAGAATAGCTTTGCATGTCGCTTGAGAGATCTCCAGATATGGTGGAAAAAATTGCTCCACAAAGTCTCTTCACATTTCATGGCAGAGAACTTGTCCTTGCAGAACAGCAGTAAACAGACAGGCAAACCTCTTCTCTTAATTTTCTTCAGTTAGAGTAAGAAACAAAACAAAACAAAAGAACAAAAAGAGAGGTCCCCTGGCGATCTCCTAAAATAACATCAAAGCTGTATCTCTTTAATATTAGGTGTATTTCCTTTACCTATTTTTCTTTTGAATGGTGTTAACCAGAATAAGTAGGTAAAAACCTGCCTTGATTGCTGCAGCTCCCTTCCCTTTTTCAAACACCAGCCAAATTAGTTACTTCTATTTGACATGATGTTCATTAACTTTATATAATGTTCTCTCTCTGGTGAAGGATTTCTGAAGGGTTTTCTGATCAGTATAATCAAGAGGCAGAGCTGCACAAAAGCACGAGATAGTTGAGTGTCTTTCTTTCGTTTTCCAGATTTTGATGATCACAATTTCCTTTTACAGGAAAGCAAAAGAAATAAAAATGGCTACAACAGCAGCAAATACCCAAAGACAAACCATAGGCTGTGAGGAATACAGTCTGTACAGTAGCTTGAGTGAAGATGAGCTTATAAAAATGGCCATCCAGCAGAGCTTGGAAGAGGACCCTGCGGGTCAACCGGCTGCCCAGAGCCACCAGAAGTCGATGGTGGCCGGTCCCAGTGAGGCGACCCTCCCCAGCTGTGCCAGCAGCCACAACCCACCCTATCACATCTACCCATGGCAAAGGTGAGTAAGCACTGCCTGTCCCCGCTTTGCCGTCCCTGCAAACACCCTGCCTGGGTAGAGGGAAACCAGTTCCCTGTCTAAACCCATGTTTTCTAATTAGCTTTACCAGGCAGCTGCTCTGCGCGTCGCTCATTAGTTTGAAAGCCAGAGGCTGCTATAAATGCGATGAAGTCAACAATTTACGCCCTCACAGCAAAATGAGAATTTTCTTGATGTTGTCTGTTTTAAGGAGCAAATAAAATAAGAAAACAGGCACTGCTACAAGCTCTCCTGGATGACAGGAGCCAGCAGCTCCTTTTCCCATGGGGGCACACTGTATGCCGAGCTGAAGTTTCCCCTGAGAGGGAGCACAATATTTGTTATGGGAAAACATAGGAGAGACACCAAAAATAGGCATATAAAACAGTGTGAGCTGGCTACCTTTTAGATACAGCAGTCTTTAAAGGACGTAGTCATTTCAGGTCAGAGTTTGACCTCAAGCACACAGCTTGCAGCCAAGAGCAGCTTCAGACACCAAAGCATGGCTGCAGCCCCTTCCTCTGCAATGCTGGTTTGGGGGTTACACAGACCTGCTGACAGTTTCAAACCCAGACGTTGTTCTCCTTTCATTTTCTAAAAGGCAGATTTCTTGAGGGGGGAGGGAAGGTCACCCCCAAACCAAGGAAAAATATCCCTTTAAACATTTTTTTTTTTAAAAGCTGGAAGTAACTGAATTTTTGTTCATCCTTCTTTCTCAAAACTCTGCTGTCCTCTGACACCTCACTCATTACCACCTGTGATTGTCTGGTTTCCAAGGCTGGGAAACTCGGGACAGCCTGATGAGCAGTAAGCATGTTTCATAGCTGTGGAACCAGGATGCTGTACAGCAGGCAGTCCTGCTCCCACCAAAGTTTGTGGCATCTCTGTCTCAATACTTGTACTGTTAGCTCTGCTGCAGGGACCAAGTACAGATGAGAATAAGGGCTTCCCTGGCCATTTGCTTGGATTCTCCTCAGGGGTCCTTCAGCACCTGCTATTTCAGCAAAGGCAGCGTCTGCAGTTCTGTGCACTAACCTGCTCTGTCTTTGCCTCAGCCCAAGAGCTTTTGACCTCCCACTGGAGGAAAAACCTTGTACCTCCAGATCTGCAGTGTTGCTGAACTCTTCTGTTACCGGGGGAGAGCTGGGCAGGAAATGGAACTGGCACCCAGGGGCC
This sequence comes from Jacana jacana, assembly GCA_013400555.1. NCBI lineage: Eukaryota > Metazoa > Chordata > Aves > Charadriiformes > Jacanidae > Jacana > Jacana jacana. Next base: position 110,263 of record VZTM01032529.1, read on the forward strand.
CTGGGTCCTCCTCTGCCCCCACTGCCGACCTGCTTGCATGGCACTTTGGAGGTGATGAGTGTCACCTCGCCTTGTGCCTGCTTCCTGTGCGGTGGTGGTAGGGTTAACCTCACTCTTGTCTTATATGGTCATTTGAATCCCTTGACGCTTCCTCAGAGGGCCAAAAATAATCTCGAGCCGAGCGAGCAGCTGAATCCAGCGCTGAGCAAGCCGTGGCCATCTGCTTTTATTCAAAACTCTGACCGGCAGGCTTTCTCTCTCCGCCTCTGTGGATGTGTGTCTCTGTTTCTGCCTCAGCATGACCTGTTTCTCCTATTCGGAGTATTTCTCCTTATTTCATTCATGTCATCGCCACTCCAGATTGGCAGCCCAGCCGAGAGGCCGTGCTCAGCCATCCAGCTCGGGGGCAGCCTGGGGGGTCAGGCGAAGGTACGACGGCAGCCTGTTCAGCACATCCCAGCCCACGTAAGTGCCTCCCTCTTCTTCTCCCGCTTTCCCCCGCGGTCCAAACAAGCCTCGCTACCCCCTCTCCTCCAAGCCAGCTCTTCTGCGTAGCGATGGTGTCTGGAGTGGGGAAATGGTGGTGTTCATCTGGAGGAGATGATGAACTGGTTAGAAGGGTCTTGCTGATACCTGCACTGCACCCTCACTGCCCCCCTGCTCTTTCTTCTCACCTGCCTTGGACCATGCCCAGGCTCTTGCGGGTGACTCCCCTCAAACCTCGCTTGTTCTCTTCTCCCCCTTCATCCCTCTCCAGTGCACATGTCCTGGGGAACTCTGGGTCACTCAGTAGCTCTGAGGTGACAAGGATAGCAGGGAAGGGATGCCTGTGCTGTGGTTTATTTATATAGGCTGGCTCCCATATCAACACAGTAAATGAGGCAGGCAGGTGCTGATATTAACTCCATTGGTATTAAGTTCACGGTTCAGTGGTGAGGAAGAGTGGGAAAAACAAACATTTTATAGCAGTATATAACCAGGGTGAGAAAGTCCACTCCTCTGAAGTAAGTATTTTATGCATGTTCCCAAAATACAGTGTCTGCTCCCAGCAATACTTGCACTGTCCTGCCACGCTGAGGAGTGCTGTTGGGTACCACATCTTACCTGCCCAAGGAGGAAAACAGCTTGACTAACTTTGATCCTCCTGGCTATCTTTTGCTGTTGGCAGAGGTTGTCAATAAGCTGAAGTGAACACATTCATGGATGAGGAAAGCAGATGGGCATTGGGGTGGCCTGAGCTCTGCCCAGTGCCTGTATGCACTGGAAGTGTCTGAACCATGATAAGTTTATTACAGCTCTCTGAGGAACAGAGTAGAGGCATGCACCTGCCTTTAACCTACCAGATGAAGAGAAGAAGGTGTTGTAAGCAGCATGTCTCCATGGCCCACCAAAACCTTTTCCCTGCCATTTGTATATACCAAATTCAAATCCACTTTGGTTTATCCATTTCACAAGTCCCTCCCTGGATGCATGGTTGCAGTGACTGTCCCATCACCACTCTTCCTTTCATCCCTCACCCAGCTCTACAATCTCCCCTACCTCACCCTTACCCTAGCTGGTCCAGGCTATGTCCCTGGCTCTCTGTTGACATTGCTCTCCCCTGACATTATGAAAACTTCTTTTTGTTGACACATGAAACATCCCTCATCCCTGTCAGCTTCTAACTCCCCTTGACCACACTGAAATTGCATCCTCTCATTAAGCGATCTGCACACCTTGCATGCTTCTCTCCTGCTCTGGGTTCAATGATTGGAAGGCAGGTTTTCCTTAGGCATCAGTAGCTCAATCTAGAGTTCAGTCTACAAGGCTGGAATAAGGCTGGTAAGCTGCACCTCCTCTGCTGCTAGATGAGAACAAAAACATGGTGGGGAAGACACAGGAGAACATGATGGCCTGACTGTTTTATAACCCTGGTCTCAAAGCCACGTAAGTATGATAGTTGGCTTCACCCGGGGAGATGTTGTTCTTTCATGCTGCCTGCATCTCACCAGGCTGCCAGGAAAAGAAGGAGCTTCCAGAATCTTTCTGTGCTTCACTGATGCTCTTCTGCAGCCCTTAGAATTGATCCCACCATGTATCTCATCAGCAATGAGTATTTATTGTCTTGGCTACTGGCCTTTGACATGCAGTAACTCTTATGATTCACCTCTAAGGGTAAGATTTCAGGCTTCCTCCATAGTTCTAATAATCATTTTCTCTGTATCTGATGAAATCCATGCAGCAAACTGTGTTGGCTTTTTGTAACAGCCAACTATGAGCCAGGCAGAAAACAAGGATTTCACATGGAGATTCGTTAAACTTTCTGTACTCATCTGGAATTTTCTTGGCTAAAGCATCTACAGCCTGGTCCAGCAAACCCCCCTCATCTTACTCAGGAATCATTTAAGGTCAAGGAGCCCAACAGAAGTTTGCTTCATTCAACACCCGAGGGCTTAAGCAGAGTAGTAACTGATTCTTCACACATTTTTAACCCTACCACACACCCAAGGTACTATCTGCTTTCACTGAGGCCTCAGATAACATGATTCACCTTGCATTTGCTGTGTGCCAGCCCCATGCACAGATTCCTGCTGTGGCCCACCTGGCCTGCAGTAACTCAGTAAGTACTGGTAATTCTATCACGTGCCCAAATCCAGAGGTCGCAGTGATCAGCCTTGTGCACATAACATGAACTTTTGCACAGAACAACAGATGGCTTGAGCAGCCTTCTGCCAGAGTCTTTTAAAGACCAGGATCTCCCACCTCCTCCTCCTGCTAATTGTTGCTGTAAACTGACTTTGAAAATATGCTCGATTTTAAACGCCTATATAAAAACCTATTATATATACAAAACTAGCAATTTTTGATGCAGTCCTCATACTCTAAATAGTATGGAGATATAACAGTGTGCCTGGGACCTCAGCCCAGCAGTTATCAGAAGGTCAGTTGATTCCTCCTGGGTGGGCTGCAGCCTGGAAGGCAGCTGCCTGCTCTAGCTGTTATCTCCTTGGGCAAAATGCCTGGCTTCATGTCCCCTATCTCCCTCCATTCCAGCATTGCTATTTTGGTGACTCTGCTCTCTTGAGATCACTGTTTCCACCTATAGAGAAGGGGCAAGGGACATTAACTACTCTTTCACCTAGGAAACAGTATCTTTTCCCATTCCTTGGCACACGCGTTTTGTTCACCTGCTTCCCCTCCAGGCCCTGAGTTTATCCTCAGAGAAGTAGCTTGCTGAACTTTCTTTCACTGCTAATGTCAGTGTTTATTGCACAGATTGGGTACGTCTGGGCAAGCTAAAATTAGTGATGCCTGTGCGAATTTCAGGCTGATGCTCCCTCAAGCCCCTGCAAGGCAATGAAATCTTGTAACTGCTGCTCCTGTAACCTGCACTAAATGCAAAGGTTGTACCAATGATCTGCTTTTTGAAGACTCCTGTGCTGAACTGCCCATATTTTTCTGTCTCTGATCTCACTCTGTTATGGCATTTTAGACCTTCTGTCACAGCCAGAGTTTCTGCTTGTTCCCATCATCACTGCCCTGCATGACCTTCATCACATGCTATATTCCTACCCTGGTGATGCTAATCGTCTCTTGAAACACGCACCTCCCTCCCCAGTCTCTCTGCCTTCAAGGCTGCAAGAATTTATCTTCAGGGTTATTTCAAATCGCTAACTCTCCTATGTTTTCAGCATCCTTTTGTTCTTTCTCTGAAAATATATCCCACTTTCATTTTTCGCAGGTTCCCATTAGAACTGAAAAAATGCTTCCTCCTTTGCAGTGTTTGCTGCCCTGGAGCTTAGCCATTTGGTGTCTGGCTTCTCCCAGCACAGCTCAGCACGAGCAGAAGCAGGACCTACTCCAGGCTCTAGCACTGGAATCATAGAATCTTAGAATCATCTAGGTTGGAAGGGACCTTTAATATTATCAAGTCCAACCATTAACATAACACTGCCAAATCTACCATTAAACCATGTCCCTGAGCACCATGCCTACTGTCTCTTAAATACCTCCAGGCACTGCCCCCTCCCTGGGCAGCCTATTCCAATGCAAACACTGACCACCCTTTCTGTGAAGAAAATTTTCCTCATAGCCATCCTAAGTCTACCCTGGGGCAACTTGAGGCCATTTTCTCTTGTTCAATCTCCTGTTACTTGGGAGAAGAGGCCAAACCCCACCTCACTACAACCTCCTTTCAGGTAGTGGTAGAGAGTGATAATATCTCCCCTCAACCTCCTTTTCTCCAGACTAAACAATACCAGTTCCCTCAGGTGCTCCTCGTAAGACTTGCTCTCTAGACTGCTCAACAGCTCCATTGCTCTGTTGGAAGGCACAGCATATCACCCTGCACAGAGCTGCTGCCTGCCTTGGGCAAGGATCCTGCCTGCATCGCCTGCAGGGTACCAGCTCCTTGCCTCTGCTGTGCTGGTGGCCTCTCAGCTAGGGTGGAAGGAAGAAGTCAGGTCCCCTGCAGGCGCTGCTGAGCAGTGGTATGGTGACTACCAGCCAAGCAGGGAGTCCCATAGCGGCTCTCATTGTTGCTATGTGCGAAGGACTGATGTGCCCAGGCCATCCCTGCCCTGCAACTGTTCTAACAGAGCCTGGAGAAATGGGTTGTTGCCCAGGCTGTGAAGAATGCGTGCTTGGCAGAGGGTAGGCTCATCACAAGGTAGCCTCACGTGTAGGCTGCTTATTGTGTCTCACTTCTGGGTGGCATGGAGCACACTTCACGTAGATTTTCGTAGCTCTTCACAGTGATCCTCTTCCTGAAAGCTTCAGAATTAGGTAGCATTAAAAAGATTACAAGCAGGCCTTTAAAGACTAGATTTCCAGACATGTCTAGCACATAACATGCCTTACTGGGACACCAAAGACACATTTTTTAAGGTCTATAATGTCCAAAGAGCTATTATTTCTGAAACTGTGAGTACTCAGTGCTGAAATAAGAGTTGGGGTTTTCTGGGGGCATGGTCACGAAGGGCAGCTCAGAATTTCATTTGGGTGAGCAGATTATATTATATTTTTTATTCTCTGTGGCTGAAGAAAGGAGAGCTGGGACCAACACTGCAATGTTCACATGATCTAACCAGAGCTCTCTTTCTTCTAACTTCTAGCTAAGTCCAGCTAACTTCTGAAAACACGTTTGTGTAAGAGAAATAGGAAGTACCTTTAAAATACAAGAATAAGATTTATGGAGAATTTCTGCCTTAAGGCTAAATCCCCTGGAAATCAAGGAAAAATTTCTTCAGGGATGAACAGGAGTAATTTTCTTCAAAGCTGATCTTAAGAGATCTTATATGGAAACATCTTGCCACATGGGAAAGTGATGCAATTATCACAACCATGGACATTCATGGCAGTGTACAGAGCACAGGTAGACCTAGTCTTCCCCAGATCCTGATATCTAAAATATAAATGTTCATGTCAGAGATTAGTTATACCTACACTTTTCTTACATTCTGAGGAAAGAGATCAGCACCTCCAGCCAGTGTTTCTTCCATTGTGAATGGCCGAATTTGAGAAGACTAATTTTATCCCCACAGGCCTGGTAGCAAGACACTTTAGGGCCACAAATACTTAATATATAGGCTGTAGAGGTTCACTATTTTGGCAAAATGATACAGTGGTGTTGCTGAAAAAAGCCTCTCAGTATTGAAGGAAGCAGTAATCAGATTTTAATCTTGTTTTAAAGAGAACTTGACCCTGTAGTGGCAGCAATCAAGGATGGAGATGAAAAAGCAGTATGTAATATGATGAAATCAGGAAAAAACCTTTCTCAACCTAATAAGGACGGCTGGATACCCCTCCACGAAGCTGCATACTACGGCCAAGTGGGTTGCCTGACCCTGTTGCAAAAAGGTCAGTGAAGTTAAAAGTAATTCATTACAAAAGGGAGAAGAAGAATATGAATAAACTAAAAAGCAGAATTAGCAGCATCCCAGTCCTTGCCTGGGACTCTGGATGAAACTTTTCCTCAACCTCTCTGAGCATGTATTAATTTAATCTCCTCTTTGAGAACAGGTTTCCAGACTGAAGTCTCTAGAAGTTAGGATCTTCAGGAGAAAATGATGCCTGGATAGATCTTGCCAAGTCCTACATTTCTCACAGTAAAGCCATGTAGCTGAGATTTCAGCTGTTGTGAGCTGCTTGGGCTGTTGCAGCTGACAGCAATTACCCCATTTCCCCACCAGCTGGAGATCCAACCCAGCACCTCTTTACTGGTGACTGAAGGTTGTTAACTGCCACAGGTTGTTTTCAAGCTGCTGCTGAAGAGCATATCTCGACAGCTTTCTGCACTGCCAGTGGCCATAGCTGAACGTTTATTCTGAGCTAGTGACTAGTTTAGAAAATCAATCTGAGCTATACTCACTTTATAGTATACTTTAACTTTGTTCATGGGCAATGAAAACAAAAGAAGGTATAAACAACAAAAACTCACCTAAAACTCCAAGGATTTTGACAAGTGATGGTGCTGCAGATACTTGTGCACTAGATGCCATAGTGACTCTGAGTTCATCATTTCTTCACAGCATACCCTGGCACAATCGACCAGCGCACACTCAATGAGGAGACGGCTCTCTACCTGGCCACTAGCCGGGGCAACCTGGACTGCCTGCTCACCCTGCTGCAGGCTGGGGCTGAGCCTGACATCTCCAACAAGGCCAGAGAAACACCACTCTACAAAGGTGAGTGGTTGTGTTTTCAGGGATGCTGAGCACTTCTGGCAGCACCAACGCAGAACTTCAGATTTGCTTGTGATGAGAGGCTGAAACTCAGTGATGGTCTCTGATTTTCTACCTCCCTATGTCCTCCCTTCTGATGTGCCATGCCATGGCCTCTCTTCTCATCCACATCGAAGCCAGTATTAGTTGCTGCTCTGTGGAGTGTGATGTGGTGCACAGGGTGGGGGACGTGATGCTTGGTGGGGCCCTTTCATCACAGAGTGTCTGCACAGTGTCCCAACATCAGGAAAGCTGGGTAGGACAAGAACACATATGCTTTTCTAAACAGCGGGACCTAAGTAAGATGTGGGAATATGGTAATTGTAGGTGCACTGTGTGGGCCAGACCAGGCTGTGTGCTAGGGGGTTGTGTAAAGTTATAAATACTTCAGTAAGGTAGATAAAGTATTTAACATGTACGTATAACTTCGCTGATGGTCAGAGAGAACACTTACTTTAGCATTACATTCACAATATCACAAAGATCCCGAGAAGGAGCTGATAACTCACAGCTTCATGTCCCTCCCATTTTTATTGACTGCTCATTGTGACTATTTTTAGTGCTCTAAAATACTAAAAAGTACCAATTACTGGTGTCAGCAGTAATCTTGCCTCCAACTTCAGATGCTTGGCATTAGAGCTGCTCAGTTTAAATGCTTTAGTTTTAAAATTCTGGCTTATAGTCAACTGAGGGAAAGCTGTTCAGCTGTGCATTAAACACGGTAGTGGTAGTAGTAGCAGTAGTACTACTTGTGGCAATAATAATAACAACAATAAAATGAACCTCTGGCACCCTTTAGCCAGAGAAAAACTGTTATTAAGAATGTGCTAGCATTGATGCCAAAATCTTCTGGTCTATCCTCCAGGAGAAAAAAAAAAGAAAAAAAAAGGCTAAAAAATCAGCATAACAAATTACTTATCCCTAGTATGGAACCAAATTACACTCTGCAGAGCTATGCATAGGTACTTACAGCAGTGCCTAATCAGATAGTTGCTTTCAGTCCAAGTGACACCTATGTATGGGAGAGGAGGCTGTGGTGATGTCCCAAGGGTAGAAGTGAAACCAAAAGGCAGGACCTCTGTGAGAAAAAGAAACTATTATTTCAAAGAAAAATACACTTACTATGGGATGTGTTGGCCTCTCTTTTGGCACATTATAAAACAAATGCTAATCGGGGCTCGTGAATGTGGCTGCTTATTCTGGGTACTTTTAGTTTGGGGTTCCACAGTAAAGGTGTGTAGGAAGCTTCACAATTTTGGATTCAAAAAGCAATGGAACAAATAGGTAGAATGAAAATCGACAAAATATTGTTAATTATCATAATAATACTTGTAGCTCAGTATGGTCCTGAACTTCATAAATTGTTGCCAGCCAAAAGAGTGCTACTGACTTATACCATTATTGTTTCCTAAGGATCCTTTTCACAGGGTCACTGTTGGTTTCAGCTTTTTTTTAATTTTCTTGCCTGTATACAGCTTTATCAGGAGACCAGGCCAGTAAGATATAGAGTCAGTTGGCACAGAATTTGGGGAAAAAGTGTTCAGGTCCTGTGATTTCTGTAACATGTTTGTTCTTCATAAATTATCTCTTGCACCGTATCCCCTCCCTGTGTCACTGCCTTGTCCAGTTGGTGCAAATGGCCTGGGCTGGACTCCCCTCAATCCTGCACATGATGCTTACCCTCCCCCAGGTCCCAGCTGAAGATTAACTTCACAGCCACATCCTTTCCAAGCCCCAGACAATGTTGTTTGGCAGCAGCCTTGGTTTTTGTATTGACCTAGATGGATCTTTGGTCTTACTCATTATGGCCTGTTGCCCTGGTGGGTACCACAACACCCAGAATCTTTCAAAAGCTTGTCCTAATTGCTTCCTTTTTTCTGAAACAGCCTGCGAGCGCAAAAATGCAGAGGCCGCGAGGCTGCTGGTACAGTACAATGCTGATACCAACCATCGCTGTAATCGAGGGTGGACTGCCCTCCATGAGGCAGTCTCTCGAAATGACCTGGAGATTATTGATATCCTTGTGAAAGGGGGTGCCAAGATTGAGTCTGCAAATGCCTATGGGATTACTTCTTTATTTGTGGCAGCTGAGAGTGGGCAGTTGGAAGCTCTGAGATACCTGGCAAAATGCGGTGAGTACAGTTGTGACATTACATGCTTTTACTCATTTCATTCTTAATATTTCAAAGTTCCCATTAATTCTCCTCTGCCTCTGGAGAAAAGGCCTAGTGTGCAGATGTTCTGGAACACTTTTCCTCCAGATGGCTGAATTGTGTAGGGTCTTTTATAGAACATGGTCTAGACATAGATGCTTCTTCAGCATTCATTCATGGTCACCTACTTTGGGCAGTAATACAGAGCTCTCTACTTGCATTGCCTGACAGCTTTCAAAACCCATATTGCTGCACACATGTAGCCTAAAATACAATCAGTCATAAAAGACAACTGTAGGAGGTAATAGAAGGCAGAAGTTGAACATTAGCCAACCCCATCTGCTCATGAATATGTGCAGGGAAGGGCAAGGTTGGGTCTCCTCCACTAATGAATCCTGCTGAAAACAGATAGAGTACTATTGTATAGTTAACAGATTTACACAGAGAAGAAACAGGCTCACTCTCCCCAGGTGTGTATGTTCAAACACGTAAACAGAGTGAATTTCTTTCTCTTTTACACTAAACCTACCTTTTATTGCCCAACTTGTGCAAAACAACTTTACAATAAGCACAACACTTTTTACTATGATTCTGAGGCATATTTTTTTCTCACTGTGGGCTAATATCTTCAATATAGGTAAGAATTAGGTCCTGCACTTCTGAAATAAGAGCTAAACAGTGATGAATATAAGGAAAACTTCTGAAACAGTTAGTATGGCTAAGAAAAATATGAGAGTTGGGGAATGAAAGAATGGTTTCTGCTGTCTGGCTAGCATTGTCAGGTCCATCATACTGCCTACAATTTTAAAAACTGAGTCAGAATGTGATTTGTGTTTCAACTTAGATAGATATTAGGATTTCCTTAAAGTTCAATTTTGAGAAAAATACACAGGAGAAAATTCAATAAAACTGTCCAATTTTTTTCAAGCCCTGAAAAGCTCCTCTGAGAATCTCAGGAATTATATCACTGCATGATCAAAGTTCATCATAAAAAGGGTTTCTTTTTAATTTCATTAGGAACATAGTCCTGTGTTAGGTTTTGTCATTGCCATTCTCCTGATGTTTCTAGTGTCAACATCTTCAAAGGGCCAAACACAACACAGATGTTTCAGTTTGGGGTGACAGCAGAGGGAAATGTTCTCTTCAGCAGGGAGTTTTCTTCATCAAACAGGAGACTGATTGGCTTCTTTATTGGAGTTTAGAAGCGAAACTCCAGTGAACTGTCATTCCTATTTAGAATACACATAGAGCAGCCTTCTTGAGGACACCGTGGTACAGTATATTACAACTGAAACCCAGGTTTTCAGGTCTTAAATATATAACACAGTAAATGCAAGGTTCCAGATAAGATTTGGCCAAGTATTAGTTGTTGTCGCGTTTTGTTTATTAAGCCAAGCACACGCTAAAGATGGAGAAAATTGCCTCAGATAATCTAGTACTTCATTGATAATACTTATTTGGTTGTGGCTCCTGTTTGGACAGTAAGCTGAACCTTCATGAAATGAAGAGATATGGCCTGAGGTGTTGAGCTTTGAAATGAAATATTCATTGACTTAGGCATGCCCAAATAAATGCTGGTTAGAATTGTTGCTCAGTGCCATGCAGATGTCATACTATAAAATCCTATTTAGCCCTGGATATGTACTAAAATTAAAATATAGTATAAATAGTACACATGTGGTTATAGTGTGAATATATAGATTACAAATAATATGTATAAATATCAACAAAATCACCAAATCATAGAACCATAGAATCATATCTGTTGGAAAAGACCCTTAAGAAGATCAAGTCCAACTATAAACCTAATACTGTCAAGTCCACCATGAAACCATGTCCTTAAGTGACACATCTGCACATCTTTTTAAATACCTTCAGGAATGATGACTCAACCACTTCCCTGGGCAGCCTTGCTTCAATGCTTGACAACCCTTTCAGTGAAGAAATTTTTCCTAATGTGCGATCTAAACATCCCCAGGTATAACCTGAGGCCATTACTCTCCCTTGTCACCTGTTATTTGGGAGAAGAGACCAAATCCTACCTTGCTAGGACTTTGTTACAGGTGGTTGTAGACAGCGATGAGATCTCCCCTCAGTCTCCTTTTCTCCAGACTAAACAACCCCATTTCCCTCAGCCACTGCTCATAGAGCTTCTTGTCTAGACCCTTCACCAGCTTCATTGCTTTTCTTTGGACACACAGCAGTGTCTCAATGTCTTTCTTGTAGTGAGGAGCCCAAAACTGAACACAGTATTTGAGGTGCAAATAAATACATATCATAAATGTATAACCATAGAATTTTAGACAGTGCTTTTTGAGATAATCTACTTCAAGCTCCTGGTCAGGAATAGTGCATATACATAGTGTAAACACTTCAATACTAATGGAATTACTGTGCCTAAAGAAAAGGCCATTCTATATAAAGAATAGCACATTTAAGTTTTTTGCCTTTGGGCTGTGCCTCAATGGAGCCTGTATGCACATTTGGTAACTTATGGTTGCCACCCACATTAAACTCTCCCTCATAAAAATCACATCATGTTAAAAGCCAATGGAGTTCTATGTTATAACTATATAACTGATATGACTGTATGACCTCATTCACACCCCCATCCTGCACATTTTGTAGCTCCAGTGTCCTGGTAATGTACATGTTCATTCAAAGTGTGTTCCTTCCATCCTACTTTTATCTTTTGATGCTACAAAGATTTTCTTCCTTCCTAGGTGCTGATATAAATACTCAAGCCAGTGATAATGCCTCTGCTCTTTATGAGGCCTGTAAAAATGGACATGTATCTATTGTGGAGTTTCTTTTGTCCCAAGGAGCAGATGCTAACAAAGCCAATAAGGATGGCCTGTTACCTCTTCACATAGCAGCAAAAAAAGGGATTTGCGAGTAAGTTTTACCTAATTTCACATTTTCTTCTTTGAGACAAAAATCCAAGGTGCTTATGAAAATAATCATAGAATCATGTAGAAATGAAGAGTGTGTTTGCTGGTTGGGATGGGGTGAGCGGGAATGGGGGGTGTGAGATTCCTTTAGTTTTGCCAAGACACCACCTATTACAGCTGAATAACCTCACGTACCAAGGACTTGGTTTAAACCGAGCTCTGAAAAATTAGCTTGAGGTGGAATAAAAAAGTATCTGTGTGTGTCTGGGGGGAGCAATTAGGGTTAGTCCTCCATAGCTATTCTGGCATAGTTTGCAATTGTTTATCTACATGAGCCCATTGTGATTCTTCTGCACAAACAGAACATGCTGCATTTGTCTCTGATGCGTCCAGGTTTTGTTGACAATAATTCACAAGCTGACATCAGGAAGTGGTTAAGTGAATCTCTTGGGCATTAGTGAGATTGTTGCTAGAATGTGGTGTCCAGTTTTAGTATCCTCCTTTCAGAAACCTTTCAGGAAATTGGAAAGGCTTCAGAAAAGAAGTAAAAGAACTACTCACGGTCTGAAACACACTTTATTAGTGAGTGGTTAAATGACTCTCAAACGTAACAGACATGCATAAAAAGATCCAGTAGCTTTTTTTTTTTTTTCCTGTAATGAAATGTGTTTGGGATATTGCTTCCATATTCTTTAAACAGTGAGAAAAGTAACTATTGGAAAGAAACAGGAATTGGGGAGGTTTTACCAGACCTCTGGAGGACAGGTGTTTATAGGAGGGGGAGTAACTCTACCAAGCCTGTGATAAAGGATATCAATTTAAAAGATGCTGTCTAGGGATGGGAGTGCTGCACTGTCATGTAAATAATGTTTACCTAGCTCTTTCAAGACCTGGGCCATTGCAGAAGGCTTCTGAGCATGAAATCCATAGGATTTACTTCTGATACTAGGGCAAGTTTCATCTCCTGACTTTATCACTTTTCTGCTTGGAGTGCCAATGGCCCATAGCTATTTTTGCAAAACACAGTCACATCTTGCAGTAACTGTAGTGGACTTTTCTGACTCATGGTTTCTACCAAAATCCTTTCAGCAACAGTCAAATGATATCCAATGGCAAAGATGGTTTCTGGATGGTAAAGCTGTCTGTGCAAAGGGCTGCTGGAGTGAATTCTAACATATTCCACGGGAATGAAAACTTTTGACAGCGCTACAGTTTCCTATAGCATCTTTTATCCTAATATTTAGGTCTGCTTGGAAGTCCCAATTAAGTTCTCAAATCACTTTGATATAACTGAGAGTTCAGGATATTCATGTTCTACAGGTGGAGAGGGCCTGCCTTTGTGCTCTGGAGGACAGCCCAATGTGAATTTATGTAATGGGTTTATGTACTTGTAGCTTGTACATAAATACTCTGCATAGACTAATGCAGGCATGATTCAAAATTTTCTCCAGGGTTTGAGTTGCAAAGACATTTTCTTGAAAACAGACAAATTTTACATGAGAAATGTGCCAGAGACAGAACCCAGCTCCAGTTGCTCACTTTCAAAACAGTTCATCTGAAAGTACAGTAAGTTGGTCTGAATCCAATTTGTTTATAGAGTCTGGGCAAGCTCTTTGAACCTTTTCCTGTTCTCAATAGTTCCACACCCCAACCTGAAAAGAAATGTATAAGGAAACTCTGCAGCCTGAGTCCATCTCTCCATGTTAAGAAAGAAAGCACCAGACTCAGACCTCAAGTCTATTATTCCCAACAACCACCAGCATAAATATGACCAGAATTCAGCCTAAACACTGTGCTCCTTCACTTGTAAAAGACTGAGCACAAATTTTTGTGCACAACTGTTGCAAACTAAGTGAGAAGGAAAGAAAAAATAAAAAGTTCTCTTATAAATATTTATCTAAATGACAAAGCTTTAGCCCAATTGGCTGATCATTCTTAATTCCTCTGGTATTCAGTAAAATAACACTCTTCACGGTGACCTCTCTTTGTATTCCTGCAGATTTAATACATAATTCTGCAGGAATTTCACGCTTCAACTTTTTTGCCAGAGCACGAAGGCTCCCTACCATCAAAAAGCCAAGAATGTGGTCCCAAGGCTCAACTGTCAACTCTTGTTGCTTGGTGGTTGTTTATTTTAAATGACACCTTGTCAATACTGACCTGAAATTCATAAGGGTCATCTCATCAGCTGTAGAACAATCGCAAGTAGTCATTTAACCCCTTCCCCCTTGGAACTCAGATGTTGCGAAGGGAAGATTCTGTGGAGTGTGGGCAAATTTATTGAGTAAACACAAGTTATTAAACTGTTGGCATCCTCATACTATGGATGCTCTGCCTCCTCTTCTGTAGAATTTGCAACAAATAGAAATCACAGAAGCAGGTGTCAGTGATAAGGGGAAACTCAGTACTACTTCAAGCCCTGTGACAGATGTGGGATGTGGTCTGGCTTGTTTGGCCTTGGCTGCCTTCACTTGAGCAATCTTCTCCCTCTAGACAGATTTGAAAGACTGTAGAGGTACCATATTACTTAACCAACTGACTTTGGAGGATGAGGAAGAGAGAAAGGTTCAAGCTACAAAAATAAATTCTGATACAAATTTTCATGCCTCCTGCTTTTCCTCATATAATAAATCTGAGGGACAGGGAGTGCATAGAAGTCTGGGACATTGCAGCCTTGGGATGCAGGGTCTCAGTATGGCACCCCTGTGGTGAGGTTCAGGTCCTCCTTGCAGACAGAAATGATGCAGTGCCTCTTTAACTCAGATGTGAAGAGCTGGCTGAAGAACATATGCTGGAGGGAAAGAACAAAACAGACCCTTAAATCTTCAAAACAGTTGATCATGGGATGACTAATGCTGGCACTTGGCATGGTGTCTTTGCAGTGCTCTGTGCCCTTTTTGTTATTATGGCTCTTACAGAACATTTGCTAATGTTGGGAAGTTGCCAGCTCACCAGCACCCAAACCTCCAGCTCCCTGGTGAGTGTCACAGCGCTGGAAGATTAGTGAGACTGCCTGGAGAAGGAAAATAAAAAAAAAAAAGGCCCGTGCTTAATTTCCCAAGATATTTTTATAATTTTAAAAGCCTTTTTGTTTAAAAATGAGATGTGCAAGTAACTTGGAGACATCAACAGTCCATTATGTAAATAGGAACATAATCCTGTAAAGTGTTATACCTCCTGAACTCTTATTTCAGCTCCTGGGAGCGTTGGAGGCTTAGTATTTCACAGGATCATTCTGTGCATCACAGACAAAGGTTTTCCTGTGCCTAGGACTTATATTTGGTTTAGTTCATTATGTAAATATATGTTTGAGAGCCCAGTGTTGGGACCAGCCGTTGCAGTCAAGCTGAAGATATGCAGCATTTTAAAGGAGACACGCTACATGGTAGGAAACTGAGCTTTGCAAGTTTCTGTGTTAGAAGAGCTGTTGACTGCTAGGTAGAGGAGTCTGCATGGGAGGAAGAAGAGGAGGAGAAGGTGTGCTTAACTTGTTGGCTTCCATAAGTTCCTTTTTAGATATCCCTCTCTCCACAGGCATTGTATAGGGAGCGTGGGTCTCTTCTGAAACAGGAACAGACTCGGATTGGATGGTCCCCAATCTCCTTTTGGAAGTAGCTTAAGGTGACAGAATCAAGCCAGTGCCTTGGCTAAACCATCCAACTTTATGAGCAGGAAATAAGTGTTTAACCATGGGGCTGGTGATGCAGCTCCAATGACACCTGTAGAGACATTAAAGTGATCACAGATTTGTGACTGCACAGCTCCTGTGCATCATATATTTGAACTTCACATTACATAATTGAGAGCAACTTAATTATGTTGCTGTGTTTATATCACAATTCCCAATAGCAATCCCTGAATATTGGGGTTTAGGTCTTCACTGTACATTTTTTCTCCTTGGGTTAAAGCACAGAAAACAGCCTGGCAAATATTTTTATTTTTTTCTTCCCTTTCCTAATTGTCTTTTTGGCTCCCTATGATCTGAGATGGATGTTGATAAACCTGTGGATTTGCCACAGCCAAAAGCCACACAGTGAGGGCCTCCATCCTGGGGATCAATCCAGGGTAATAACTGAATGGTAAAATCTAGTGGGGAGGTCTGAGAACAAAGTATGTAGTTTATCCTAGCTCAGTCCTGCAGAGGAAGATTTAGTTTCACCCCCTTTCTGATCTGAAGCCTCTTGCTGTGGCTGTGACCCATGAGATCTACCACCCCCTTGTGTTGGAGCCCTTCTGTGCTGACCAATATAGCAATCCCAGTTGAGGCAGGGAGATAGAGCACCTCAGGCATTGCACCTGTTCCTCCTGTCCTACCCACAGTGTCATGATGAAGATGCAGAATACCTGGGAGAACCTGGCTGGGTGTCTGCCATTTGGGCTGTGGTACCTAAAAAGAAGTTGCAACAGTGTAGGTGATGTGCCAGCACACCATTTCTTCTGTCGTTAACTGCCCCTGTAGCTACTACTAACTCATAGAAACTGAGTGATAATTAAAAAAACCCTTGCTCTTTCATGAGAGGGGATCAACCAACTCATGTTTTTGGCAAAGTAGGAGCACAGGGAATTGTTGACAGATTTCAAGTTCACACATTGGTTTCTCTCGGAGAGAGTTTTTCCTGTGCCCAAGTTAGCAGTCTCTCTCTTATGGTTACAACCACGCAGCTATGATTTGCTGTACGTTTGTAGATCCCTAAATCCCCTAGAATTTACGGCTGCTCACTGACTCTCCACCCGGCAGGATTGTCTCCATGTTGATCCCTGTGACCAGCCGCACCCGCGTCAAGCGTAGTGGCATTAGCCCCCTGCATTTAGCAGCTGAACGCAACAATGATGACATTTTGGAAGAGCTGATTGATGCTGGCTACGATGTCAACACTGCCCTCTCCAATGAGCGCTCCTGCCTTTATGAGGATAGACGCACCACTCCTCTCTATTTTGCTGTTTTTAACAACAACATCTATGCCACAGAGCTCTTGCTGCAAGCTGGGGCCAACCCCAATATTGACCTCATTAATCCATTACTCATCTCCATCCGTCATGGCTGTCTGAAGACCATGAAACTACTCCTTGACCATGGAGCAAACATTGATGCCTATATATCAAGCCATCCCACCACCTTCCCAGCTACCATCATGTTTTCGATGAAGTACCTTTCTGTGCTAAAGTATCTCCTGGATCTGGGCTGTGACGCAGGTTCCTGTTTTGAGTGTCAGTATGGAAATGGCCCACACCCTGCATTAAATTACAGACGGGACAGACTTAATGATCCTCAGCTGTCCAAGGAGCCAACCATAGTACAGGTAAGCACTGCCTAGTCTACCTGAAGTACTTCTGAGGACTCATATCCATATACTCATATATCTGGACAACTACAATCTATTTTTCCTCCCAACTTTCTTGTGAGAGAAGATATCTTTATTCCTTCCTTATTTACAGGGAGGGGAAAAGAAGCTCAATAAGAGTATGTGAATGTTGCAAGTCCATGCTGAATGACAGTAGAAGGGTAGGCAACAGCTGCTGTGGCCCTAACTTGAATATGCAGTGAACTATAGCCATCTTGACAGCCTTGCCATCAGATTTCCAATATTGTTTTCCTCTGAACCTGAGGTGCCAGGAGTGAAGCCAGGAGGAAGTTGTTTTCTTGACAGGCAGTGTCATACAGGCAGTAGCATACAGACAGCAGATCCTGCTTGTTTTATGTGCCTGTAAGATTTGTTTTGTTTGATATGGAATTTAAGCTCCTGGTTAAATTAAAATTGTCTCGTGCTTCATTTTATGAGCACAGACTAGTCAATGCAAATAGTTGCTAGTTTCGAGCCTACTGGAAAAGCAGCCCTGGAGAGATAGCGTAAACTGTTACACTAGCTGTATGACTGTGCATTATATTTGAAGTTTTGAAAAGAGATTAGGAGATTTAGATGCATGATTTTATATTTTTAAAGCTACTTACAGATTTTAGATACCCACATTTTACCTGTATATCTATGCAGTCCTTTCCAAAGCATAGCTGGGCTCAGTTTCCATTGGGCTGGAACTGGATTCTCAATCCTTTAAAGGACTTTGCAGAATCTCAGATTACACTTATTTTTTTCTTTGGTTTATTTTTATTTTTATTTTTATTTTTATTTTTATTTTCTTTTTTTCCATTTGGCTGGAACTGGATTCTCAATCCTTTAAAGGACTTTGCAGAATCTCATATTACACTTATTTTTTTCTTTGGTTTTTTTTTTTTTATTATTATTTTTTATTTTTATTTTTATTTTTATTTTCTTTTTTTCCATTTTTTTCTGATCTCTGTATGTTGACTCCTCCCAATATATCTCAAACAAAATCTGACCCTCCAATCAAAATTTGCTGTCCTTCAACATGCAACACAACAAAGAAACCCCAGCACAGCAGTCTTTCTATTTTGCAAAGAGTCAGGGAAGAAAAAAATCAGCTTCCATGTAGCTTAAGCATAGCTTGGAGAGACTCAGAAGAAAGTGTCATTTAGCCCAAAGAGATGGTCACCAATAAACGCTCCTGGCTGGTGGGAAGAATGAAGGAAAACATTAAAGGATTTTAGGAAATCTTGACCTTTTCATCAGTCCTGTCTTCCAAAAGACTTTACTCTCAGTAGCATGCCTGGGAAACAAACAAACAAAAAGAAATCTTAGAAAGAGGATTGTAAGAGTCCATCACAATAATAGCTTATCCCAAACGGAGCTGTATTCTCCTTAGGAGTGTTTGTCACTGCAAAATTGCTCCAGGACACCACATTTTTGTCAAAGAAAAATTATTGAAATATATTTTCTCTATGATGGGGAACCATGATATGGTAGCACATAGAGTGAATAGAGAGCTAGAACTCCAAGACAAGGAGAGAGGGTTTGACTGTAACCCTCTATGATATCTTAGCCACTCAAAACCAGTTCTGTTTTGACTTATTTAGGCACATTATTTCCCTCTGGATCTCACCTAAAACTACTTCTAGTGACTAACAAAACATTAGATCTTTCACAAACTGAGTCATCCAAGACCACATGAGACAGAGTTAGAAAAACCTGTGTAAAATTGTACCTATGCCTAGCAAGAGACTGGTGAGGGACAAATGCATACAGAGAAAAAAAAAATCCTGTCTCTCCAATATCATTTTCAATTTGCTTCTTACTGCTAGGAATTTGGCTAATAGAAGTAAAGCTTGTATGGTATAGCTTCCTGATAGAGCAGTGATACAATTTGTATTCTGAAATAGAGCAGATATATAGAGATATGGATAGGATATAGAGATATGAAACTATAGCCTTCTCCACAGGAAAGATGTGGATTTTTTTATTTTCTCCACCAATGACATAAGGATAATAAATCTGAGTTATTACTCTTTATGTAGTAAAGACTATGAGCTACTGGAGGTGGATTGGAAATATGCATAACTATAAATCATTAGTGTTGCTCCTAAGTTAATGTATCCTGGAGAAAGTGAATGCAGAAAAACAGTTGCTGTCGCACTGCACATTTCCAAAATTGCAGTATCAAAACCGTGAACACGGGGAGTCAAGTATCTGACTGCCACGAGAGGGCATTCAGAGGCCCACTGAGACTGCAGGCTCAGAGTCACTTTGTCCCTGAGTCAACCCCATTGCTTGTAGTTGCAGGTTTGCATTATCTTACTTTGTTTTGCTGTGGTTCTTTTCCTGCAACGTTTTTTGGTTGTTTTTTTTTTTTCCAGAAAAACATTTTTGTAGGCTAAGGTTGTAAATAGGGAAGAGAGAAAAAGGCAGGCAAGGTCTCTGGTGGAGATATGAAGAGGAAAGCAGTAAGATCTAGTGTTTATTGCCCAGCACAAGTGTCCTCATTTAAACCCTGAGAAAGTGGAGTTACTGCCTGGAGGCGGTAGCGCAGATCCCCAGTTTGCACATCCTGCATGGCAATGGCGTATGCACTGGAGAATGACAGTCAGATATACTAACAGAACTTCTGGGTAGGAAACAGTGGTCTGTCTGCTGGGATCCTCCTGACATTACTGCACCTAATTTTCCTGGGAAACGTTACATGGCGATGCTCAGTGAAAAAAAAAAAAAGAAAAAATTCAGAAGTGTAGTAAACACCTCTGTGAATGCTCTCACCCTGAATAAAATGGCCTGATAATTTTCTGCAGTTTTATTCTTTCCTAGGTGAGCTGATACAATTTAATTTCTGAGTAAGTGTATCAACACAAGAGTTTAATACATTTTTGAGTTAGGGCTCATGCATGTATAATCAGATGTGATCTAGTTACAGGAGCTTAAACTGAAAGAGGTTTAAACTGGTGCTTTATCCTCCACGTTTGGGGTGGGCTTGGAGGGCGCCTGCAGACAGTTGCGGTGATTAAGCTGATGGATGGTGCTTAAGCCACCATCATTCGATTGGGTTCAGCCACGTGCCTGAGCACTTATCCACACAGTGTGATTTAATTCATCTTCAATTTACTGACTGCTCACATGCAGATAAGTCCACAGATATCTTCATCATATGCAGTGCCCTAACAGAGATAGATGAAGCTGTCTGGTATAATATGCATATTTATGCAAAGTGGGAAGAGAAGTTGCTACTTTTTTGAAATGAGACTGCTTAAAGTCAGGTCCTTAAGTCTGTTCTTCAGTGTCTCCATAAGCAACCCGCCATGCAATGGCTCTGAGTACTCTGCAGCTTGAGCAACACATTTCCCTGGTACAGGACTGAGTACAGAAGCCACTTCTGGTCTTTATAAGGCCAGGATAGTTCTCCCGCAGGCGAGTAAAACTGTTTGGAATTCATCTCTGCAGAGCTTTACTCAGGCTTGTTTCTAGTGAGGTGTTTGGTCCCCAAAAGCTGCAGATACCAGCAGGTTCACCAGGAGTTGCTGTGCTCTTCTGAGTATCCCTCTTTCCCTAAGCCTTCTTGGTGCACATTTGCCCCACAGAGCCCCTTCTAAGAAGGGAAAGGGACCCAGCATGCTGGGTCCAGTGCCCTGGGCTGCACTAATCTTTCAGCAGCTCCCTTCCCAGCCTGAGGGAAAGCTGTGAGCACTCCTCTGCTCTCCCATTTCTGTGGAGGTAGGGCTTTTGAACGCTGTAAAGAATTCAGGAGACTTTCCATGCTCCAGAGCTAGGACTTCACCAGGGTTTTATGTCCTCCTGTGGTTGTAAAGAGGAGATTCTGCACTCAATTGCAAAAAAAAAAAAACACCAAAAAAAACCCAAACCAACAAACAAAAAACCTCTAGTTGAAGTTTTTTGAGGGGAAACTGGTAATTGCTCTCACAGCTGGTAGAAGGGTAGGCTCACCAATGCAATCAGGACTGTTTCTATAGTTGCAGTTTCCACAAGTGCATTCGTGTCCCACTGACTGCAGTAAATCTGTTTTTCCTTGAAGTTTTGTGAAATGGTGTCCACTCCGGAGATGAGTCGCTGGGCTGGGCCGATCATCGATGTTCTCCTGGATTATGTGGGTAATGTGCAGCTCTGTTCCCGGCTCAAGGAGCATATTGACAGCTATGAGGACTGGGCTGTTATTAAAGAAAAAGCAGGTATGGTCACCCAGGAGAGAATCTGGCATGAATAGTCCTTCTATTGGATTCAAAATGTCAGTCACCCTGCCCCCTTAGTATTCATCCCTTAGACTTGATAGGATTTCCCTGCTGAGACTCAATTGCATTTTGACCAGGTATGAGGCACTAGAAATCATTGGGGCATCACTGAGTCTGTGATGTTAAATTTACAGGAGCTGTGAACCTGACCCACGGGAAAGGAGCATTGCCAGTGCAGAAAGACCTGTTAGGCTGCAGTTGGGATGCCATCAGACCAGGGCAGACAGGCAACACGACCATCTCGACAGCAGCCCAGCAGGCACCAGTGACCTACAAAGCTAATATTCTGCTCTCCTAATCATCCTTTCCCTCAGGATCCAAAGTCTTTCATAGACATTATCAGCATTAGTTTTCTGGCACCAAGCTAAATTTTGTACATATTACATTTATTTTCAGTGGGAAGACTGAATACTGAGAGGCATTTTGTTTAGATTGTCCTAGAAAGCCCATTGCTAAGGCTGAGATGGGATACAGCACTCTACTCTCCAGCCCCACTTCCTTCCGTATGTCATGCTGGATGCACCATCCCTCCATTACGGAAAGGCCCCCTTTATTCATTCCTCCTTCTCCCAAGGAGGAGCTGTCCCTCTCAAGTTTAAGCTGGTTCCACTCATGTTTCTGTCTTGCCTGTCTTTCAGAACCCCCACGACCTCTTTCCCATCTTTGCCGCATCAAGGTAAGAGGCTTAGTAGGAAGAAACCGCATTAAACTGCTGGACACCTTGCCTCTCCCAGACAGACTGATTCGGTACTTACAGCATGATTACACACAGTGACCCCCAGCATACTGGACACACAGCAGCTTCCCAGCGTGGCAACCCAGCATCATCAGCATGGTGAGGGCACACATCACTCATGATGGGGAGGAATTTCTGCTGGCTTGGTCAAGCGCCCTCCAATGACTTATTTAAGAGAAATATGCTTCTGAAGCATCAGTGAGAAGAAAACGGAGAGACAGCGAGCTAAACATAGGACTGTTTTTTAGGTTTTCCAAGAGAGAACACTTACAATTCACCTCACAGCTTGGTCTGCAAAGAGCAAGAAATGAAAGCCAACACTGAAAAATTAGTAGTGCTGAAGCAGGTATCATTGAGGGATTCAAAGGTATCCTGGAGTTGTGGTGGAGCTTAGCATCCTTGCTGTGATCACAATTCAGAAATCATCAAGAGTTCACATATTTGGGAAAACAAACACATTTCCATCACTGACTGAGATTTTTATTTTAGTTTCTATTCTACTGTTTGGATTTCTGCTAAGTGTGCTGGTTGCTAATTCTCTGATACTTTTACACCATCTGGCTAACACTTCTACTTTCTTTTTTTGGACTTTTCTTGAGAACTTGATTTCTGAACATTGAAATATCACAACTTTGTAATAGACTAAAATACAGAAATGCTGATTCCTTTAAAATTCAAGGAAAGGATTATTTAAGAAGGGTGTAAGAATTGTAGTTGCACATAGTGAATACAATTAATTTTGTATTACATTTGCAAATCAGAAGAAGGTGAAAAATTCTGCTTGAGAGAATTTCCTAGACTGGGGATTTGAAAGCAACTCTGAGCTCTTTTATTATTTTTTTTTCCTTTGGTGTAAATTAGATGTAGCTGCACTGTAAATAATAGCTTTACTCTGTCATGAAGCTGGTGTCAGAACAGCACAAAGCCATAGAAGAGCAGGAACAGAAAGTGATGTAAAGGAGAGGCAAGGTTCATAGGGAGAGGCAACACTGATAAACCGTCTTTATCTGTTCCTCCCTCAGAAGATCTTGTCCCTACAAATCCCGTCCTCTCTTACCTCCTTGGATCTCTGTGGCTATAACAATACCATCACTGGAAGAAAAGAGAGAATTGGAAATGATGAAAGTCAGACTTTGAGATTCATGAAAACAAATACCCAGAACAAGGCTTCCAAATCCTTATTCAGGTGCCTAAACAATACCAGGTTGTTTCCACCAGATGTAGTTCCAATTAAGCCAGTGGGAACCACATTTGGTTTCAGATATTACTGAGGCAGAATAAGAGTCTTAAGATTTAGCCCTGAATTTCCTGACTGTAGAAGTTTGAAGTATCTATTAACTCCCTTTGACTCTGATGAAAGTTATTATCTCAGCTTCTTTGAAAATTAGGTCACCTATTTACAGCTCAGATCCACAACTGATTTATAGCAGTTTAACAAGTTACCGTCTATCAGCCGAACCGCTATAATTGTCCGTGAAATTCTTTTATTGAAGTTTTTAACAAGTCACATTCCCTCACAGCTGGGGAGGCTGAGGAGCCCATGAACAGTTATTGGCAGTAACTACAGCTCAGTTGACAGGTGTGACTTGCTGAACCATTGATTTGATGAGTGCCTCATTCCTGACTAGGCACCTAAAGTAAAGATAGAGGAGCCTAAGTTTTGGAACTACATCTTTGTAGATCTCATGCTAGAAGCATACTCATTCTTACCTTAGGTGACAAAGGAGCTGTGCACCATGGTTGGTTTGGATTCCCCACCAGATATCTGACAGATCTGGCTCTGTTTGGTGGCCTGCGTAGCATCCATGCTATCAGATAGAAATCTAAGTAGGGAAAATGCATTGCACTGAGTTTTATTTGTGTGGAGTTTTATACCTTAACACAGGACTAAAAGTGTGTTGCACACATAAAAGTCTGTCTGAGCACACAAGTTCAGATTATTTCATGGTTTTGTGTGAAATGCGTTCAGCGCTTGTGGGAAGAATTGGTTACAGCTACAGGCACTCTGTCCATAGCTGTCCCCTTCCCAAATACAAAAGAATTTGAAAAACCAAGGGAGTTTCAATTCACACTGAACAGCGATCTTCTTGCAAAGCTTTGGAATATCATGTGAGATTCCTCCACTGCTGAAATTTCATCCAGTGACTTCCATTACTACAAGTTTAGGATCCCACTCCCTTATCTCCTGCAGTGTGAATGAGGAATTGCTTCAGGGTGGAAGAATACTGGGTGGAGCAAAAGCAAAATATTTACTCATTTTGCCAATGAAGACATTCTATTGGTAAGCAATAGCTTGAGAGATGGAAAATCACCCGTGGAGTTCAAGCGTCACTCACTTTATGGCACTGAGCAGCCAAAGGTCTGGGTCTTACTCATATTGATAGAAATCAGAAGAAAATTCCTTGAAATTAAATGAGTAACAGAGCAGAGTCATAGAGGGTAATGGATGCAGACACTGCTTGTTGGAAACCATTTACTTCAGTGCTTTTTTAGTGTTCAATGACAGCCCTGGAGACCCCAGGCTGATAGAAGGATTCACAGTCACCAACTACATGTATAACCACAGGGGTGAGATTTCATAAACTGTCCCAAACTGGGAATGTCCCCATAGCAAACATGGTTATATAGACAGGTTGCGATTTCTTTTTATGTCCTTGGAGAAGTTGAAACTGGGTTTGAGTGGAGCAAATATGGAAAGTCCATTTCTTCTTTCATCCAAGAGACCTTAGTCTCTACTGGGAGACCCATGTCCTGGTTGCTCTCAACTACCTGTCCTGAACAGGAGAGTCACTGAGCTGGAGAGCACTGGTCTGATGGGAACGTACCACAAGGATAAGGGCACACTGTACACAGAAACTGGGGAGAGAAGAGGCTGTTAGTGAGGGAATTAGTGATTGCAATATTAAGTCTTTTCTGCTTCGAGCAAATATGCACACACTCAGTTTACATTTATTTGCACTGAAATGGAGCCCACTACCTCTCCACTCCAGTAGTTGACACAGTATTTTGTGTGCAATACTGAATCTGCACAAATTCAACATATATTTCCTGCATCTATCTAGAAGTTACTGTGAAAAGACAAGTACCCCAAAACCCAAACTAACCAGGCTTTGTAAGCAGATTAGTAGTTCTAGTGAAAGGTAAAGTGGCTTGTTGTTACTGAGTGTGATAGACTCCTTCAGAGATGATGACTTTATGTGAAATGTTCTAGGAATATTTCATGACCAGGTTACTGTACTTCTTTTTTTTTTTTTTTTACTGCAACATGTGCAATTCACTTGATGTTCTTGTGCACTTTTGTGATTTTTTATTTCATTTTCTATGGAAGCTTTTTCATTTACCTCTCCCTTCCCATTATTTATAAAAGCTATTGTGGTTTTAACAGTTTAAACTTGCATTGTTGTAGTACATAGTAGCTCTTGAATGTTATGTTTCCATCTTTCAAACTAAGTATGAATAAACAAGTAAATTCTGAAGGGCTATCGGCTGTTTTGAATATCAGCATTGAACAACAAAACACAAAAATAGCCAGAAAAAGTCTGAATCAATCATGTTGATGTTAAACTCAGGTGTGAGAGAACAGTAAGTATCTCTAGAGCAGAGGCAGAGCTACTATTCTTTGCAAACCTATTGGAAAGTCTCACTGTTCCCCATTCAGTGATTTTGAATCCACCTGTCATCTGTTTATTTTCTGTTTATTTGTGCATTACTTCACTGCTGCTGCAGTTCAGAACCCCAGCAAGGGCATAAATATCTGTTTGACAGAGGTAATTTGGAACACTCTAGTTCAATCCTTCATCATAACTTAAAAATCTACTACACGGTAAATATATAGCAACACAGACTCATAGAATGGTTTGGGTTGGAAAGGACCTTAAAGAACATCTTGTTCCAAGTCCTCTGCCATGGACAGACACCTCCCACTAGACCAGGTTGATCAAAGCTCCATCCAGCCTGGTCTTGAACACTTCCAGGGATGCAGCATCTACAACCTCCCTAGGCAACTTGTGCCAGTGTCTCACCACCCTCACCATAAGGAATTTCTTCCTAATATCATTCCGTCTTGTCCTGTCACTACACCCTCTCAAAAAGAATCCCTCCCCATCTCTCCTGTAGGCCCATCTAGGTACTGGAAGGCTGTTACCCCAAAGCCTTCTCTTTTACAAGCTGAACTCTCAGCCTGTCTTCATAGCAGAGGTCTTTGAGCCTTCTGATCATCTTCATGGCTCTCTGATGGACCTGTTCCAAAAGGTCCATGGTCCTTCCTGTGCTGAGAACTCCAGAGCTGGACATAGTATTCCAGGTGTTCCAGGTGGGGTCTCACAAAAGCAGAGTAGAGGAGTAGAATCACCTCCCTCAACCTGCTGACCACACTTCCTCGATGCAGCCCAGGATGTCGTTGGCTTTCTGGGCTGCATGCACACATTGGCAGCTCACATCTACCATTTCATCCACAAATACCCCCAAGTCCTTCTCCTCAGTGCTGCTGTCATATAGAATCATAGAATCATTCAGGCTGGAAGAGACCCTTGGGATCAACGAGTCCAACCATCTGCCCTACTCTACAAAGTTCTCCCCTACATCAGATCCCTCAACACCACATCTAATAGATTCTTAAACACATTCAGGGGTGGTGACTCCACCACCTCCTTGGGCAGCCCATTGCAGTGTCTGACCACTCTTTCTGTAAAAATTCTTTCCTAATGTTCAGCGTAAACATATATTCTTTCCTAATGTTCAACCTGAACATATTCAAATAAGAAAGAGTTCAAAAGGAGAAAAAGAGAAAACGAGGAAATGGATATCCAGAAGGTAGAAACCTGATTTTAACTCTTTTCTTTCAATAGATTTTTTTGGAACAAAATTTCTACCGAGGGTATTCACTTTGCCATGCATTTTAAATTTGAAAGAAATCCATAATCAGGTGAGATTTGTATCACTCTCAAATTTCCCTACTGAACTCAAGCAGGAGCACTTGTCCACAGTAATCGCTGCAATACCTGTAGTTTGTTGCATGACCTGCTCTGGTCACCCAGATGGAAATCCAGACCTATGCCAAGGAGGTTACTCTGCATTGACAGCACCCAGACAGAGTTCAGCCTTTGGCTTCATCTGGATTACAACAGTGACAAAGAGTTATTGGTGTGAGAAAGCACTCTGTTCCCATGTAAAAATTTCCTTGCCTACAGTTCTGCTAGGGTCAAGCCATTGCCATGTCTGTTTCTACTTTTGGCCTGCTGGACTAATACATTGCAGCCATCATTTCAGAAAAACATCGTTTCAGATGTGCTGTGAGGTTTGAGGAAAGAATGAGCCATTTTTAGCCTGAGAGCAGTTCATACCCTCATGAAAGTTGCAACCAGGTTATATAAGACCAAGCCCCATCAGAAGATCCAAAATGATACGGTTGCTTAAGATAACAACTTTTTTCATTACTGCAATGCACTTGAAATAGATGTTGCCAGTGTTTTCCCTTATAGAAATACAAAGAGTCATAGGAATCTACTCTAGCCAGAGACCAAGCCAATTGAGGCCACTTTTTATTGTATCCCAGGAGAAGTTCCCATTAGCTTCAGCGAGAGCAAGTTCAGACCTGGGAGATCACAGGTGTCCATACTCTGGCCCTTTTGGGCTCATAATACACTTCTCTGACCGCAGTGATTTCCTCCAGTATAACAGAATAGATATAGGCCTACAGTATTAAAACTTTCAGATCTCATGTTCTGTTCTGTGCCTTAGTACCACTTTCTCCCTGGGTTTAAGAGAAATCTAACTTAAAAAAAACCAAACTATTAACTTTACTAAAGCAAATTTCTTAAAAGAATTGTAAAAATAACAAGCAAAGGTCTTGTGATAGCATCTTAAAATCAGGCAAGATAAAATATGCCTGTGAGCCAGACTATTCTATACACCTTTTTCTTCTATCACACTTAATGGTTCTACATTCAACTAGCACAATTTCTCATTTGTTCTGTTGATGCAGACCATTTCAGGATGTGGAAACTCATCCTGCTTTCATTTTTACTTGTTTAATTTTTCACCAGCTCCAATTAAAAACACAAGCTCATTTCCCAGCCCCAGGAGAATTACTTTTGATTGAGATCACTCTGAATAGGCAGAGATTTCAGCCCTCATATCTGCAGACAAGTTGCAAACCAAACCTGTGTCTACCCAGTGGGGCAAAAATAAACACACCACATTTGCAGAATTGCCAAAATAAAATTAGCTCCTTTCTTCCCTCAATTTTTTCTTTTAATTCTCTCAATATTTACATACAAGAAGAGCTTAAATCAATTCACAGTCATGGTTTCTACATTAAATACTGTCCTTCTAGTCTCTCGCATGCAAAAGGAAGTGACCTGAATACCTTGACTTCTCTGGAATTATTTAAATGTACAAAAACTCTTTGAATAAGTTTAATTTATTTCATTTAGCTGCTGCTGCTGCTGCTGCTGTAGGGCAACCCCAGAAACATGTTGTCACATGGAGAAGATCTTCTAAGTATTACAGGTGCGGGTGTGAATGATCTGCAGCCCCACTCACTGCAGCTCAGACAATGCCTGTCAATGAGAGAGCCCTGCTTTGCCTCATGCTCCGTCCACCAGCTTCGTAAGGCTTATTCCCAATCTACAGCTGTGCAGAGGAGAGGAGAGCAGAGCCCGAATAGCTTCCCGACAGTTACTAATTTGCTCCAGCCCACCCAAGAGGAAGAGGGTGCAATGGCTGGCCTCCTTCCCCCGACGGTGCCCAACCGGGCGTTGCAATTCACTCTCAGGAGCTCTTGTGTTTGCTGTGACTCTGATACCCCACCCAGTCCCAGGAGGGCTAAAGATAGCCGAAAACATTGAAGATTGGCGGGGGAACAGCAGGCTTGGTGGGGATGGGTTTCAAAACCACGGGCCGGTAGAGTTTCTGCCCTGTGCCGTCTGTCTCTTTGCAGAAGTGTGGCACCTCAGCCGGCAGCACAGCCGCGCTCTTCCTCCACAGCCCCAGCCCAGGGAATGGCGATGGGGCCAGCGCACCTGGGGCCTGGTACACCCCTGGCCCAGGGCAGGGGAAGGGGCAGCAGGTCCAGGCACCTACCCGGCCTGAGAGTATGCCGTCAGGGTCCTTGTCCCCAGCAAGAGGGGCAGGCTTAGGGGGGCTCTCCTGGCCAGCAGTGTCTGAGCTCCGTTTGCTTTTCTTCCCCTCGTAGGAAGGAGGGTCTCTGGGGGCCGGCAGCCCCTCGATGCCGGCAGGGAAGGCCCTGGCTGGCCGGTTCGGGGCTGGCCGTGGCTCTTCCCAGAAGGAGGCAGGGAGCTGTCGCTTCCTCATGGGCACCTGGTCTGGCCTGGCAGCCTCAGGGTTTTGCTCCTGCAAAATCACTTCCCCAGCAAGGCTCTCCTCTGCCTCGGCTGTCTGCAGCACCTTCTCAGCAACAGCCCCACCATGGGGGCTGGGGTCGGGCAGCTCGGTCTGGAGGCCACGGCCCCGGTCCTCCACCACCCTGCGCCAGCTGCTCTCAGGGGCTTTGCTGGGGTGGCACCGTGGGATCCGCGAGTACTTCTGGGAAAACCGCTTGAGCTGCTTCTGCAAGTATTTTCTGTGGTCAACTGACCGGCGACAAGGAGCCGACTTATCCAGAGCCGCTTTGATGTCGCTGGAGGCCAGGTTGACAAAGTTCAGTAGTGTTTTCACCTCGCTGTCCGATGCCATCTCACTGGATGTGTCGTGCAGAGTTTCCCATTAAAAGTCTGTAATCCGCCTCTAGGGAAACCTGGGGAAAGATGATGGGTAGACTTAAAAGAAGGAAGTCTCATTTCAAAAAGCACCAGGCAAATGGAAGTGGGGGTGACGGGAGGGGACACAGGGGATGGGACACACACACATGTCAAACTTCTCAGCCACGCAAACAAGCTGTCCATCAGCTCACCTCCACGCAGGCAAATTCCCGGCAGAGCTGCTGCATGCCCACAGCCCACCAGCCCACACCGCTGCCCCGGCACACACGGACGGGCTGGCGAACACCGGCCAGCCCAGTGCTTAATCTTCTTAGATAGCACTTAGGTGGGAAAGAAGCAGCCGGGGCAGCTGCTCCCGCCTCCCTGCAAGGGAGCACGGACACTCACCCCGGCGCACGGCGGCTTCTTTGGCTGGTGCTGGCAGCGTCGGCAGCGTCGCTGCGGAGAAGAGCCCCTTCCCCGCTAATCTCGTTAGGCAGGTTACACACTGCCAACCTCGGCAGAGGCAGCCGGGGCCCGCCAGTGTTTGGATGCAGTTTAGCGAGCACTTGAGCAAGCTGAATGAATATCGACTCCGGCGAGTTCGGGGCTCTCCCAGGCCAATCAGAAGCCACTTTGCCAAATACAAAGCATCCCAATCAGGCATCAGCCTCCCCTCCTCGCATTCTTTGCCATCACAAATTGTCGCCATGGGGACAGCAACAGAAAGACAGCTAATAAATACAATCATTTCCCCACAATTTCTACCATTCTCCCCTATCCTCTTCACCCCTACCAAGGCCTTTCTCTTTAAAAATGACACAATCTGAAGAGAAAACGCTGAAGATGTGTTAGGAAAGTTTAGACACTGTTTTCTCCATACTCCCTGATGCTATCTGAGGACTGATACTAACCATGCTTCATTGGCACAGGACAATGTAATACGGGGGACCAGGCTCGCCTACTTTTAACTGTTCCCCATCACAGCCTTTTTTTTTTTTTTTTTTTTTTTTTTTAAGGGGAGGATGATGTCAGAAAAAGGTAGGAAAGGAACAAATCTCTAAAGAGATGTGCAGATATCCATGGAAAGGGAGCTTGAGCGCTCAAGAATCTTGTCTTTATGTTTGCCCCCTCAATTGAGTTACACAAAAGCTGAATTACCCATTCAAACTACCCGGACAAAAGGATGGAGTTGGATAGTACTCTTGCATCTGTAGTCAAACAGTTAGAGACTTAAATCGAGTCGTCATGATGGAGAAAGAGTTAGACAAAGCCCATAGAATTGCCATCAGCAAACATTTTCCTGTGTCATATTAGTGGGTCTCCATGACTCCCCCTGGCCTGGGGACAATAGCACAAGTTTGCACACTCGACTACTGTCACCCTGCCAACGCTGGCAAGGAGCAGAAACAGGACAATCCTTTAAGGGGAAAGCATGCCCGCTGCAGGGAAGGTAAGAAGAGAGGGAAGAAAAGGCGTGTGAAATGCTAATTGAGCTGCTTCCTTTACTGATCCAGAGCTATGAGAGCCCTCCGCCTTCTCGCAGGCTTGTCCCAAAGGGGTGGCAATAACTTAATAGTACAGTAAAACTGAGAGCTGGAGAGCAGAAGGACTGCCCTTGGTGTGCACCGGGCACACCGAGGACACAGAGCTGTGTGCCAGCCCCAGACCCACTGCCTGCCATGGCCAGAGCAGCACTGCTCCCCCTCTCCAGCCTGCAGCATTCTGGGGGTGGGAAGGAGGTGTGCACCCACCCTCAGGAAGATGCTGCCAGCTCTGAAGCAAACACACACATGACTTGGTGAAAGCAGGGACTGAAGTCCAAGCTACTGTAAAATCTACTAAAGTAAAATCTACTTTACTGATGTGAGGCAGCAAAGGTCTGAGCACGGAGAGTTGAAAACAGCCACATTTTACAGTTATTTTACTGTATTTCTATTACTTTCATTTTTTAGTTGGAGCAGGGCAAGATCCAAACCATGTCATTATACCAAACTCTGGGCAGAGACCTCAGGAATGACTCTTCGGTGTCCCCATACCGGTGCTCCCAGTGCTGCCATCCCTATTCACATCATTCCTTGAAGTCTGGCCTGAGCCATGTGTGCTAGCACCCGGGGCTCAGGTGTTTCAGATCTAGAGAGATCTCGGGGATATCCTGCAGCAGAAGGTGCTACAGGACCTTTGGCACCATGGCGGGCTGTAACACAGCAGTTGATATGCCACCACGGATCTGCCTCTCTCCTCTCAATTTCTACTTCAGAAGCAGTTCATGCCCTGGGAGACCTTGGGTGGCTAGCCTTGCCTGCAGCCTCTATCATCTGCCTCACACCAGCATGCAAATCTCTGCAAAATCTTTTCCATTCAGCTCACTTCAGCAGGTGGAAGGGGGTGCAATTTCCAGTCACCTGCTCGAGCATCTATTTTGGGATGTGTTAGCCTGGTCCTGGACTCTCTGTGACCTAACAGAGATCCGCCTGTAAGCTGAGGCTACAGGGAGAGGTCTTGTCTAGCTGATCAAAAGAGATGAACACCAAGGGATCACATCTCTTTCTGTAGGAACCCACTGCCTCCTGAGCTTGAGCATTTGAACCCAACCTGGACACCATGTTGTACAGTGCAATCTCCAAATAGCTCTAGTTAGTTGCCCAAGGGGATGAGATTGAGAGGCAGAGGAACACGGCATGGGTGCAAAGGAATTGTCTCAATATGTTAGTGAACTGTATCCTCAGAGACCTGGGAAACTCATACCACTTATTATAAGACCCTACATGCAATCACAGGGGCTCAAGACCCCTGGGCTGAGCTCTGAGACTGAGGACTAGTTAGCCAGTTAAATTGAGGAGGACCAATAGGGAAAAACACAGCATTCCTCCAACATGCCCATTGCAGAAGTCCTCGCCAAGCCACCAGACTCCATCTGTGCGTGTCCCCTCCTGGAAGGACACTTGCCCAGGATGCAGCTCCTTTGACACCACGTGGCAGCAGTGGAGGGGTTCCCCGTGCCCCACTGCCCTCCCTGCTCCGGCATCCTGTTCCCCTGCAGCTGAGTAACAGCAGGGAGCCAGAGGGGAATGAACTGGCGAGCAGGATTTAAAAACCAGAGCAACCCACCCTTTCAAGGTCAGACTCAGGTTGAGCTGCACAGGGTTTTCTCTAAGAGGCCACCGGAGCCCTTTTGTTCCTCGCTGCTCTCACCATGTTCATCCCAATGTACATGTGAAAGGAACAATTAACAATAGGGCACTCCTCTCTGAGGATCCAATGCACTTTGAAGTGTCCACCAACCAAAGGCTCAAGAATGATACATCATTTTCCACTGTGAACATGTCAAACTAGTACAGCAATTGAAAAAATGTCTCCACATGCCTTCCCAGCATGCAGACAGGGACCAGCTGGAGAGCCACTTCATATCCGACATGTCACCCCCTGACAGCTGTCTTCTTGGGAATTTTTGGTATGTGAAGTTTTCTTACTCCTTTTTTTAAGTAAAGCAGAAGAATAAACCCATTCACTTCAAAGTTGCAGCCAGGTCTCTCCTAAACTTGCAGCATTTCCTTCAACACTGAATAAAGGAGAAAGAAAATATTTTCTTTCACAAAAATACCTGTGAAGTGTTTTTAAAGTGTCACTTATTGCAAGCAATGGGAACCTTTAGCCACTTCTACACCAAAACCTCTCACAGCTTATTTCCAGATTGAGGGCCCTTGCCATCCTTGATTTGGCGTAACTATATGTTTGTCTGAGGTACATGTCTGTATGGTAAGCACCATATTCTCATCTCTTTGATGATGTTCAATTAAAACAAAACAAAACAAAACAATACAAAACAAGCAACCTCCCCCCAGCCCCCTCCCCCCCCCAAATATTTCAGATTTGTACAGGAAAAATAAGGCTTCTTAACAATGGTCAACATATTTACCTTGGAAAGTACTTAGAGGTTTTGCTTGCTTGTGTTGAGGAAAAAGGAAAAAGGAGAGGAGAGAGGAGAGAGGAGAGAGGAGAGAGAGAGGAGAGAGAGAGGAGAGGAGAGGAGAGGAGAGGAGAGGA
>VZTM01032529.1:144572-192352 GCA_013400555.1 Jacana jacana
AGAGGAGAGGAGAGGAGAGGAGAGGAGAGGAGAGGAGAGGGAAATTTCAACTATTTTTCCCCATTTGGATCAGAATCCTGTGATTCCTTGTTGAGCCTAGTGAATGTATACTTTGAAGCAAAGGGGAAATGGAGCTCTAATTGTCTTGCAATACGATAAGAAAATATACTGGAAAGCTCCCAGACAGGCCACCTATGTATTGTCTCTTTTCTTTTTCCATTAAGGGCAGTTAGAAGTAAAGATATTTCAGTTGCCTGATATCTTTTCACTCACCTGCTGTTTCCTAAGTGTCTGGTCAGCCTTCACACTCAAATAAAGAGAAAGCAAGAGTTCTGAGGAGAGGCAGGAGTCTCAGGGGACATGCTGATGGCACATGGTGAGACCAGAAGTGTTGGCCTGGAGAGAAGTATTGAGACGAAAGAACACCACTAAGGCTGTTCCTCAGGAATCCTGATTTCATATTTCTTGTTGACAGCAATTGAAGTGGAGGGATATCAATAATGCACTGATGGCATAAGCATGGAAGATGCTATTTAACATGGTGATACAAGAACTGTGTGACATTAGGAGTGAATGCAATGGTAGAGGAAAGGGTTACAGTAACTCTGAGCCACACACCTCAGGCAATAATGGCAGGAGTTTCTGCCATAAGAAAAGGTGTCACTGTCCAGAAATGAGAAGGCAAAACAGGTCAAAGGATGAAAGTGAACCCCCCTCCATCTAATGTAACCTTCAAGAGGGGGGCACTAATGGTGTTCAAGCCTCCAAACAGGTTGTTCTCTGGACTCAGAGCCTGTCCCCAGCCTGGGACATGAGCCTGCCCATTCCAGGACCTGCAGGTTCATTTCGAAAGGGAAAAAAACCTCTATGTTTCCTTTGTACATATTTCTGAGGATGAAATTAATCTATGAGAAAACTGGTGTGGGCAAAGCTTGCAGCATGGCTCCCAGTCCAAGGACCTGAAGGACATCCGGGACAGGCAAACAGTGACCATGGTTGATGGTTGCAAGGCTGTGGTCCCTGACATCAGCTCCAAATAGATGTCTGACAGTGTGTGTGCAGGGATACAGCCAAAGCCCTCAGCATCCCTTCCTGCATCCCAGCATGCCAGCAATGCAGACTGCAGCAGGAATATCTTACCCTGGCACTGACCCTAATGCAGTCTGGTCCTGTCCCAGAGCTGAGTCCTCTAAGTTCAGGGAGGGAAAAAAAGAGGGAGAATATGGAATTTCTCTCCTGATGCATGCTGTCCAGTTGTTCCTTTTGCTTTCCCTCCTCATCTCCTTGTTGAAGCCAACACCTCTGCTCCCAGGAGAACTGCAACCTGGCATTCCCACCAGATGAACCTTAGACTCTTTCCCCTCCTCATTCCCCCCCTTTTTTTTTTTTCCTTTTTTTTTTTTCTTTTTTCTTGCCAATCTGCTTTGACCTGAGTGACATCCTCTCTTTGCTTTCAATCCCCGATTTTCTGCACTTGGGGACAGACTTTGAGCAGGCACTAAGTGCTCAGGCCGCGCAGAGGCGGTAAGGGGGGGCTACCGCTACCCCGCAGCCTGCCATTCAGGCAGATGGTGGAGGGGGCCAATATGAATAGCTCCTGTCAGTCTCATAGAGTGAACTTTACAATTGTGCTACGTGTTGGACTGCACGTGACTAATGCCATTCTTCTGCAGGCTGCAGGCAGGACACAGCTGTTTCTTTAAGGAATCTTTTTTTCCTTTTCTGGGCAGAAAAAAACCCACCCAGGGCAATGTTGTATCCATGTATCCAATATTACACTCCAGAATTAGGTGTGATCAAAGCCCATACTGCCTTTCACTGCCTCTCTTTCTGGTAAATTAGATAAAAATGTTTAAAAATGCACCTGGTCTTGGTTTAGTCCTTCTGGAGGTTTAAATCTCACATCCCCACACAGCAGGTATGCAGTAAGAAGCAGCAGGGGGGCCAAATATAGGTTTCTTTACATAATTCTGGAGTAATTAAGAATTATAAGATCAGCAATTAATTCAGGGCCAAACACTACACAGAGCTTCTGTTGTTGAGAAACAGAACAGCAAAAAGGAGTTAAAAAATACAGATATGAATATGATCATGTGAAAAGGTGAAGACCTCCTCCTAAAAGCTGCAAAAAAAGAAATGCACAAGGAGATCTGGACAGGAGCTGAGTCTTGATCTTGAGCCTACAGTACAGAAGAGCCATGCCAGGGTAGTGCTCCTCCTGTCCACGTTTTGCCCGGGCTCACGGCCCCATTGCCTGGTCCACTATCTTGGACAGGGGTCTCCACATGGGTCTTTTCACTGTGAAATCCATGCCAGGCTCTCCGGCTCGGGTGCAGCCAGAAACACGCTCCTGTCAATCCTGCACCTGCGTTTTCTTATCAGGGAGCATGGCCCTGCCCTGCAGCCCTTGGCAGTGGAACAAGGTGTGGGCAGCCTTCAGCTGACCCCCTGTGGTGGTCTGGCCATGAGGCTGCAGGTGGGCAGCTATCTAGCAAAGCAGCTGTGTGGTGTTATATCGTTATCGT
Organism: Jacana jacana; assembly: GCA_013400555.1. Classification (NCBI taxonomy): domain Eukaryota; kingdom Metazoa; phylum Chordata; class Aves; order Charadriiformes; family Jacanidae; genus Jacana; species Jacana jacana. The sequence continues at coordinate 147,098 of VZTM01032529.1, forward strand.
TTCCTTCCACCTGCCTCTCTCATTGCTTTTCCAGACACAGTGTGGTCTGCCCACCAGCACTGCTACCAAAACAGCCCATGGAGTGCAGAACAGGGCAAAAGCTTTGCTGAGCAAGGTAGTGTCGGAGAAAGAAGGGTGTCTTTGGTGTCCTTTCCCTCCTCACTTCGATGGACCACAGTGACTGTAACATACCATGTTCCTGTGGCATTGCAATCCCAGCTCAGACTATGGGTGTGCAGCACAAAAGCCTTCAAACTCTCTCTTGCTTGAGATACTTCATACGTAAAATTGTTATAGAGAATAAAAACTAATCCTAACTACTACTTTAGTTTCTCCCTGTAGAGAAACAGTTAGAAATAATATGGATCATTATTATAAAACAAACAAACAAATAAACAAATAAATCCCTTCTAACCAATAATGACAACTAGAAATAGCTGATGAACTACAACCCTCTTCTTGGACCAGATCTTCAAACTCTCCTGGTGGTCTGCAATATGGAAGTCACCAGGGAGCTCTTCCAGCTTCAGGTGTCCCCTACAGAGGCATGCTCAGATGATGGCTCAGTATCCAGCCAAGTTGGGCTGATTATCCATGCAGAAGGCCTAGCAAAAGCTCTAGAGAGACCTCTAAATATTCTCTATGGTCTCCATTGTCTTGACTCATCATTTTAGCCCTACTCATAGTGTGGGGAATTCAGCCACCTCTGCTGTAAGCAGCAGCTGCTCATGGAAATAGCACTAAGTTTGGTGTCATCCCTCCATCCCAGTTTTGGAAATGTTCTTCTCTAAAGTTGTTCTTATGCTTCAAAGGATTGTAGAAAGGTGACAATGGCTGCAGGTGCTGATGATGGTCACCCCAGGTAACCCTACAAGTGTCCCTGGGAGATGAGTGCCGTAAAACGTGAAGAGCACACTGCACTTGCCAAGCAACCTGGGGACAAGGAGCCTTGCAGGACCCACTTTTCTGCAAGGTTAGAGATGAAGAGGCTTCCCTGGGAGAGGCAGTGGTTCTTATATGGACAGGAGAAGCAGACGCTTCTCTTCAGTGCTGGCTGCTGCCATCCCCACTGCCCTAACGGTGCCCAAATGTGCACCCTTGTGCTTAGCACCTTGGGGCTAAGCTGGTATCAGGGTCTGACTCTCAGCATGATGCAGTTGATTCACAGGCTGTGCTAACACAGATGTGTGGCCATCAGCTGCGGAAAACACCTGTCTGCCCCATCCCTCCTCTCCAGGGAATAGCCACCTCTGCCCATCTGCCTTTCTCAGGGGTGCACTGATAGTGCTTATACTGCGAAGCCGCAGTGCTAGAGGGAGCAGCGCTCCTGGCTCCATAAACCGGCTCCATGAGAGGGCAGGATGGCAGCATTTTGGGAGGCACTGACTCCCGACCTGGTTTTGCAGCAGAATCCGCAGTGCCAGCACGGTGGGCACGGCTGCTGCGCTCTTGAGACCCTTAGCCCGGGCCCCCCGGGCTCTGGCGCGGCGGTGCCGCTAGAGCGCACTGTGGGAGCCCGGCTGGGACCCGCTCCGCGCCCCCGAGTTCCCGCTGCTCCTTTTCCTCCTTGCTGCGATCCTGCCTGGGCAGCAGCGGCCAAAGCAGCGCTATTTACTCCGGCCAGAAAAACCATCAGCAGGGTTATACTTGGGTTTTTTTATAAGAAATCTAGTAGGGCAAATTCCTGTACTCTCCTCTCACTTTTTACGCCATCCGTGATGCCGGAGTGCATTTGGGAGGTGTTCTCCTGACACAGTACTGCTTCTTAGGAGATACACAGTAGAAGAAGCTGTTGCAGGGAGACAAGTGAACCTTTGTGTTCAAGAGTCCCTTGCACAAGCAAAAGGTTCAAAGATGCCTGAGCAAAACCCTGAGGCAGCCTCAAAGCTTCCTCAGTTCAGTGGTGCCTGAGTGTGCTCAGCACCTTCCAGGTGCCCAACTGCAGCTCTTCGGGACCACCTCTGCATTCACAAAGCATCAGGAAGACATTTCAGAGGAAAATGGGATCTGCAGTAAAGAAATTGAATAAATCACAAAGCTAATAGTAGGTGAGGGGATTGGACTAGATGATCTTCAAGGTCCCTTCCAATCCCTAATATTCTGTGATTCTGTGTGATTCTGTGACCGGAATCAGCCTCTGCTGGAGCACAGGTGTTTGCTACAGCATTTCACAGAATCACAGAATCATCTAGTCCAGTCCCCCTGCCGGAGCAGGAACACCTAGATCAGGTCAGTCAGGAACACGTCCAGGCGAGTTTTGAATGTCTCCAGAGAAGGAGATTCCACAACCTCCCTGGGCAGCCCCTTCCAGTGTTCAGTCACTCTCACTGTGAAGAAATTTTTCCTCATATTTAACTGGAATCTCCTATGTTCCAGCTTGCATCCATTACCTCTTGTCCTATCATTGGATGTTACTGAGAAGAGCCTGGCTCCATCCTCCTGACACTCACCCTTAACATATTTATAAAAGTTAGTAAGGTCACCCCTCAGTCTCCTCTTCTCCAAGCTAAAGAGACCCAACTCCCTCAGTCTTTCCTCATATGGGAGATGCTCCACTCCCTTAATCATCTTGGTAGCCCTGCGCTGGACTCTCTCAAGCAGTTCCCTGTCCTTCTTGAACTGAGGGGCCCAGAACTGGACACCAGTTGGTGTCTCACCAGGGTAGAGTAGAGGGGGAGGAGAACCTCTCGCGACCTACTAACCACCCCCCTTCTAATATACCCCAGGATGCCATTGGCCTTCTTGGCCATGAGGGCACAGTGCTGGCTCATGGTCATCCTGCTGTCCACCAGGATCCCCAGGTCCCTTTCCCCTACGCCGGTTTCCAACAGGTCATTTCCCAACCTATACTGGTACCTGGGGTTGTTCTTGCCCAGATGCAAGACTCTACACTACATTTCTGGGCTCATTACTCCCACTGAAGCCAAATCTGAGCTGGGCATGGATTTCTACAGGTGCCAAATTAGGTTCCCCCATGACTTTTCCATTAAAAACACAAGAGCTGGGTACATGGAGCAGAGTAACACTCTGCTTGTCTGGGATATCACAGTGTTTATATCCACTGGGAGGCAGCTGGCTGTACATGGGTATTGATGGGAGGCAGCAGGATTTGGTATGTGTTCCTGCAGAACATAAGGGGCTTGGAACAGGAGAGCAATATTCTGAAATAAAATTTAAAAAAGAAAAAAGAAAAGAATTGGCCCTCACACACTCTTTTCAACCATCTTTCGCAGAAAGAATGCTAATAAAGAACCAAAATTAATATTTTATTTGTTTACAACAAATAGGATAAGAACATCTTGTCCCAGTTGGGTGGTCCAAAATGATTTTTGCAAGTCTGATGCCAGCTCCATCATTTGCCTTCTTTTCTTTCTGCCCCAGTGGATCTGGAACACAGGAAAATCTGTCATTGCTGCACAAGCTAGAACTGTGCATCAAGCTGCTGGGCATGTGCAGAGCTCCAAAGGAGAGACGGTGGTTTTGGGGAGCCTGGTCTGATCCATCATGGGGATGACAGAAATCAACCCGAATAGATGATGCTTTAAAGTAGCATTTTAGGCACAAAATTCTAGAATCAGTGGCTCATGGTGAATGAGAAGGATTCATAGCTATTTCTAATAGTAACTTAAATGTCTGTTACTTGCAGTGTGATTTGCACCTTGGCAACAAAATGTAATAGGATTTTCTATCTGATGAGGCTTTTGTAGCTGAGGCAGCTTTTATGTCTAAAATAGTCAGAAATTGTATTACTTTCTTCATGAAGTATACTGTGGAGCCAGGCTGCAAGGACAGAGGAGAGTGCATCATTGTCTGGATCTCTCCTCCAAGAGAGTGGCAAAAGCAATACTTTGGCTCAGCTTTGGCAATCCTCAGTTTGGTGATCACTGTTTGTTCTAGCAAAAGGTAAACTAGAAGAGACCATTGGCTGACCATTTTGCTAGCCTAGCTGAAACAAAGCTCTGCATCTACTTACCAGAGAAAGGTCTGTAGACCATAGGGCTGCCTGCTCTTAGACTAAATGGGAAAAGGAAGTGTCAAAATGCAGTATGCTGTCCTGCTAGGAGTCTCCTTCCCACCAACAAGAAGAGGTACAACCCTATGTGTGTGTTGCTGTAGATCTCAGTTCAGGGGAATACATGAGCACAAGCTTATGTGCAACTCTACAGGTGCCAACACAGGCTTATTCAGATGGGCTTACTAAATTAACATTTGATTGGCAGCAGTCAGTTCCCTTACCCCCCTTTTATGTACAATAATGCTCAGGAGGACAATATTCCACTGTGTTACATGCTTAATAAAATGCAAATTCCAGCACTCCAGGTTTAGAGTGCAATAAGGACATTGTAGAGAGGTTGGTGCTGGTCTCTTTTCACAGGTAATTAGCGATAGAATGGCTGCAAGCTGCAGCTGAACATTAAGAAAGAATTCTTCACAGGAAAAGTGGTCAGTCACAGTCACCACCCAGGGAGGTGCTGGAGTCGCCATCCCTGAAGGTGTTCAAGAATTGACTAGATGTAGTGTTGAGGGATATGGTGTAGGGGAGGACTTTGTAGAGTAGGGCTGATGGTTGGACTTGATGATCCCAAGGGTCATTTCCAACCTGAATAACTCTATGGTTCTATGGTTCTATATTTAAAACAGTTCTCCAGTTATAACTGATAAAACTTAAAGTTTGGATACTGAATGAGTCCCCAGGCCTGGGCTGGTGGAAAAATCACCCTCAGTCTGAGAACTTAACCTATATGTACAGTGACCTTTTAGGGATTAGCTTTTCTGGAAGAGGCCAAAGGTTGACATTTTCTGATAAACAAGTGGTTACACCCGCATCACTCCCAGAGCCGGAGCTTTGTTGGTGAGGTGGAACATCTTTGGTGAAAGAGAAGCATGGATAGCCTTTGTAAAGTATACCTGCTGGGATAAATTGACCTGGATCAGAGCATGAGGATGAGATGGAATTCAACTAATTGTGCTAAAAGAGCTCAAATATGAAATGGTTGAGGAGAGCTTACACCAATGCAGAGCTTACTCCAGCCTCCACCTCAAGGAACAAAGGTGAGTAACGTGATAGGTAGTTTTATGAATAACAGAATAAATATAGCATCATCTCCTCTGGCCAGAGGCAGATTTGTGAGAGGAGTGCCCCAGGGGCTTATGTTGGGATCAGTGCTGTTCATCATCTCTGTATGTGGCATGTCAAAGCAAGTGAATGCTAGCAAAGTTTGCAGATGATACAAAATTATTCATAATAATCAAAGCTAAAGCTGACTGTTGCAGAAGGAGTTTATAATACCAACTGACAGTGAAGTGCCAGATGAAATTCAGTATTGACAAGTGCAAAGTAAGGCACTTAGTGGAAAAAATAACTCTACTTATACATCTGCAGTGACGGGCTCTAGATAGCAACACTCAAGAAAGAGATCTTGGGTAACTGAAACTAAGGTACGAGGTTTCTGAAAACATCAGTCATTCCCTGCAACAGCCAAATTGGGCTATCCCTGCAAATTGGATAATAGGGATTGCTGAAAGAGAGAACACAATAAAATAGAACAGAAAACAGTATTGCAACACTGAACTAATAACTTTAGAAAAGATGTAAAACAGTTAGCAAGGATGTTCTAAGGTTTGGAACCCTAAGGTTTGAGGAAAAACTGAAGTAGACCTTTCTGCTTGGAAAGAAAACTACTGGAGGGAGCTTGATGTAAATGTATAAAATCACTGATGGCATGGAGAAGATAAAGAGGACAAGGTTAATTTCTGTTTCTCCATTGCAAGAACTAAGGGTAACAAATTTAATTATCATACAACGTGTCTAAACCATAAGGAAGGAATTTTTGACATGATGCATTAAACTGTGGGACTTGTTGCCAAAGTATAAATGAGATTAAAAAGGACTTAGACAAAGTCATGCCATATAGGACCATTATTAAGCTGAAAAGTCCACCTTCAACCTGTAGCTTAGGGACTTCTGAAACTATTGATTGTCAAAAGCCAGAAGACCCAAACGAGGGTCCTTCCTTAAATATCCACATAGGCTGTCATCTGAGGTGGGATACAGGACTAGAGAGATCTTTAATCTCATTCACTAGAGCATTTATTATCTGAAAGACTGGGAAAATACATGCAGGATATGATTGTGCCATGCGAGGCAAGGAGAGGGTGTACTGGAACCTTGTGAAAAACAAAGTCCTGTTTCCTTCCACCTACTATTCACAAGTTTGTTTGGTGCTATACTGCATTCATAGCAATTTTAGTTTGATGCTCATAAGAAGAAGCCAGCAACTTAGAAAGATGTGATGCTTTTTTAGAAGAAAGATGAGAATGCTCTAAGGGGAGCTAACATAATTCAAAGTGTCATCCATCATGAAAAATATGGGGGGTTTTTTGAGATTTTGTTTCAGTTGCTGTTGTATCTTTTCTTACACCAGAATATACAGTTCTGAGCCTATCAAAACAAAAGCCCCAGTATAGTTCTGAAAAAAGCCACATGCCTGCTTACCTCTAATGCTTCTTTCCAGGGTGCCTGGAAGTCAGAGTGGACATTCATTTTGATACACATGAGTATGTATGTGCTGGCAGATTTGGGTCCCAGGAGAAAATCCAAGCCAGAGACAGGGAGACATAAAATTACATTCTTTCTTTTCTGCTGGTTTGCAGGCCCCATCAGGGGTTCAGATGTGCTAGTTCAGTGGCACAGTGTCTGCACCCTGTGCTGACTATTGTGTTTAGGGCATAAACAAAGTAGGCAGTTGTTGAGGGTAGCACACAGCTGGCAGCCAGATGTGGGCCTGACAGCTGGAGCAGCCAAGCTCTGTGTTCATGGGGCAGCAGCAAATTCAGTTTTCTCAACGTGCTGCTGAGTCTCGAGCTGCTCTGCCTGGCTTGCAAACACAGGGGAGGCATGTTCCTGACGGAGGTAAAAAGCACTGAGAAGGGCTGTTTCTGCTGTCCCATTTTATTCACACAGATTTCGTGACCACATATGAGGACACTTGATACACAGACAAAAGCTTTTGAGATTCCCTGGGAGCAAGACAAATACCCATCCTCAGTCCCATGAGCCTTTAGATCCTGCAAGGAGGTGTTTCATAGGAAAACTTTGGTTGCTTCCTGCTACAAACAGCTTAGCTTTGATAAATGCAGCAGGATTGATCTGTGCTGTGTGTCCCTTAACTGAGTTACGATGTATAATCCTCCCTGGAACAGAACATTTACATTCCACTGACCTAGTTGAAAAAATGCATTAATTTTAATTTATGTAAAATTCCCCCAATAGAAGAGTGAGAAGAGAGAGTCGATATCTTATTTGCAGTCCTTGCCTGCTTGGAGCTAGAAGTGAAGTCCAGCTTTTTAATCAGGATTTTTGAAAATACTGGAGTTTCAATGGGTGGCTTGTTTATTTAAATCCAGATACAGCTTTATTTTAAAAATGCACCATCAAACTGCCTCCTCTCTACTGAGGGGTACCTCTCCTCCTGGACCTAGGATCAGGGTAACATAATGATGTCCAAGTCATTGTTTTCTTCTTTTCTTAACTCCTGCATAAAGAGTAAATTTGAGGCAGGTGAGCATGGGGTCCATTCTCTATCCTGGCAGGCTCAAACCCAACCCACCTTACTCATGCTGGCAGCCCGGTTGTGGTCAGTGGGATGACTCCTTCCCTGCAGGAGCTCCTTGAGGCTGAGGAATGCCAGAGCCATCCATGGGAGCCTGTATGCAGCCTGAGGGAGCAGCTCAGAAACTCACACTGGTTTAGGGAGATGTTTGGATCCGGACTCTGCCACGAGCCCTGATCCTATAGCGGAAAGATCAAACGCAGCCTATTGCTCATGTGACGTTGCTGCACAGCATGTTGTCTCGTGTAGTCTTTGATAAAAGGTGCCACGTAAACAAAGCCACCAGAACTAGAACAGGCAAAAGAAAAAAACCCCAAACTAATAGAGATATCTGCATATAGCAGCTGTGTAATTCTTACACCTCCATATCATGTAGTACTGGATTTGTTTACAGTCTTACACCTTTCTCTGGTTTAAAATCATATTTCTTATAACTCCAGGAATGAGAAAAACTTCCCTTGTAGGTGCAAGTAAGCATCTAAAGGAGATATCCCAGGGAAATAATTTGATGGCTAATATCTAAGGGCAAGAGCCACCATTCTTTCAGGGGGCCAGTGCCCACCTGACACAATATTGTTTCTTGGTTGCTGGTATCTTTAGCTTACAATAAAGCTTGTTTCAGATCGAAAATATTTTAGAAGTTTTGCTCATTACCAATGGAAATGTGATGGTGTATTCTCACACCATCTGGATTTGCTTTTCTCCAGCTGTTTAACACCTTCATACTGCTGAAGAAGGACAATCCCTGCACTAGACTGCATCTGCTCAGAGAGATATAGTATCACAGAATGCAGACAGTGATTCATGACAATAGAGACAATTTTCTTTTTTTTCAGCCAAAAAGCAGTTATTTTGCACTCTACCTTATGCAACATGAAAAGCTATTATGGAAAGCAACCTTTCCCTGTTTTCTAATGAATGGATACCAGTAAAATCTAGGGTACAATATCAGTCTGGTATAAATAACGGAAGGCAAGGAATGCAGAAGGAGTGTTGTCCACAAAAAGAAGTACCCCACATAGATAGATAGGTAGATAGATAGATTTGGAAATGAAACCAGAAATATTGATTTCAAACATTTGAACGCAATAGTCAGCTTTTCAGACCTAGATAACTCACAAGCTGACTGATTTCCTTCCAAATGCAGATACATCCTCACAAACTTGTCTTTTTCTCCAGCTGGACTTTGACAGAGTCTTAAAACAAATGCTTAGGGAGAGAAAAGGTTATTCAATGAAACTGCTTTCACTAAAAAAAAGATAGATAAAAGAAATAAATAAGAAATATAAATGAAACAATATGCTTCTTTCTGTACAATTTAGGATTTGGAATAATCCAGCGGAACAGAGGGAATTTTACCAACCATTCTTCAAGATATGGAAGTGTTGAGAAGAGACCAGAGTTGATCACTGACATGAGTAGCCAGAGCTTGGTAAAAGCAGTCTTTAGGTGGAAATATCCTCTCAGCAGATTCTTTATTTTCCACAGAATTTCTCATGATCTTCAGAAATTTGATTTACTCATGGTTTGTAGGCATTTGCTTTTATTAACCTATTTTCAGAATCAACAACATGTCAAAGACTGTCGTTCTGCAATGTCACCTGAAGGAAAAAGCTGACAACAGAGAGAATAATTCCAGGATTTTGTTTTGTGCAATCTAGTGACCATGGCATCCAGATACTTGCTAAGAAAAGCAGCATGGAGACCTGAGTGTCTCACCTCTGTCAACTGGTAGAATTGCTTCAAACAGGGGCGGCCCATTGTGCCAGCTCCTGGACCAGACCCTGTTCCCTGTGCCAGGTCTTTACCAGTGCAAGCAACTAAGTGGATCAAACTGGGGATGCTGCTACATGTGTTTTGAGGGAAGAATCACTATATATATTAAGAGTCTGGCAAGACTTATATCAGCAAATTGGTCTGGTGTGATCCCCAAACATCTCAGAACAAAACTGTCCCTGAAAAATTTTTGCTGTTTAACTTTTGTGTGCCACCTTTAGGACAGGCTTGGTTGAATGCTAACAAGGATTTCTGGCTTAGTAGTTTCGCTGGCTTGATGCAGAAGCATTAGTCTCTTGCTTCTCTTCTTGCTGTTCCTTTAGTTTATATTTACGCAAGCCCACTGGCCAGAAACTACTTGAGACTAAAATAAAACTCCTTTTCTTTCTAAGAATTAGTCATTAATTATCCTGTTATGATTTCCTGGACTATTTAGGTAACCCAGGTTTCAGCTAATGGGTTAATTCATTTTGTGTCGGTTCAGCTGGATCATGTTGTGTCATTTTTGTTTCTTGATTGGGTGAATGAAACCTTTAAAATGGGATGTAGTAAGTAATGAATACCCTGTTCATACAGTAGAGTAATTCTTGGTTTTGTGTGTGACTGACTATGCAAACAAGATTACATCCAGGCCAGTGCAGCCAGCCACCACGGGGTGAATGCAGCATGCCAGCTGCACAGGGAATGAGTGGAGTTTGAAAATGTCATTGCAGACCTGGTCCAAATGCTCTGAATGAAACATCCCCCACTTACAAACCTTTTGTAAGGAAAAAAAAAATAAATTAACTGGTCCTAGAAGATGATCAGCTCTATTATGGTGCTGGATGGGTTTGGTTTTTTTATTTAACAGTGACTTTTTAAAAGTCTTTTAATCACCTTTTGTCACCACTGGACTACGTAATTTTGTTATATGGACTCCTTTCCTGGGATTAGCTGTAACCAAAAAATGAGTGAAAAAGAGAGAAAAACGCTGGCACACGGTGATCCAATAAAACTGAAGAAATTCAGAAAGCTTTTCTATTCTAAAATTGCTTTTGTATTTTAATGCACAAGCCTGCCCATCAACCACTCAGCAGTATTTTTGCAACTGTAGTACACAGAAGCCCTAGCATACCAGTACCTCATCATCCTTTGCTTTAGTCTTCTGCACAGGCTGAGTGTCAGTCATGAAAATTTATTTCTCCAATAACTATAAAGGAGAGGGTGGAATTTTCTAGAAATATCAGAAAAAGTAATTAGTGTGTGGATCAGGAATACGAATGAATCCAGCAGCGTTTGGGGGGGGTTTGCAAATATTTACAAATGCTGTTTGCAGTGTGCAGGCAGCGCTAATCACCAGTACAAAAGCTGTATCAGCCTGGTGTTTAGCGACTGTAGTGAGCATTAAGAGTCTGAATGCTTGTTGGCTCTGAAGAGATTGCTTGGTAGTGGGAATATTGATTTGCAGGCAGAAGATTTAGATAATCCATTCCCAGGAAGGCTTGTAGGGAAAATAAGTTCTGATTGCTGTGTATTTGACACAAAAGAAGGCTGCACTTTGTTTAGTTGCATCTGCAACTAAACAGTTGTTTAGTTTAGTTGCATCGAGTCACATACCGGTGTACAGCCACAATTTTTCCTTAAGAACTACCATTTGCCAGACCTCACACTGCTCTGCTTCAGGCAGATGGAAGCAAGGCAAAAGGGTGTAGAAATTAATGTTATTGGTCCAACTGATACAGTCAGAAAAAGCAGGTAAGCCTTTGAACACACAGATCATTCTCCAGGTCTGAAACAGGCATCATGCTTCAAGCTGAGTTTAATTTAGTTGCAATTGATTAAATGACAGTGCTGACTGATTATGAACAAAGGCTGGTTGGTACCCATGGAGCAGGTGGATGGAACAAGAGGAGACATGATGAAGTCCTGCGGCCCAGAGGGTAACAGCTACCTCCTGAGCAGCTTTGCGAGGACAGGAGAATACTATATACCACTAAACTGATTTATTTGCTGAGTTGGTAATACCTAGGATCCAGCAGAATCATGATTATTTTTTTTTAAGTAGGCGAGCTAACCTGTTGAGTACACATTATCTGCCAGTGACACAAGGAAAACACAACAGATCCTTCACAGTGTTATATCGAGCAGATTATATTAAGTGCATCTGGTCGATGAAATACATCGAAGCAGTCTGACATGTCCCTCAAATGCTGAGATGTTTATTCAAAACAAGATTGCGGGACAGCATGAAAGACCAGTGGGAGTATATGTGGCTAATATTGATCTGTTAGAAGCTTGCTATAAAGCTAAATGCAATAAAGACCCAGTGAGCTCAGCTGTCTGTCTCTCTGTCTCAGGCCCTTCAGTGCTGCTGTCCATTAGAGCCTCTTTTGCTTGGGGTGAGCTGCTAGAAAGGCTTGAAATCCTCTGGGTCAGGGCTCCAGGTCCTTCTGATCCTTCTCTGCTCTCCAAGCCAAGACTTCCTTCTCTACAGGTCCTCCTCCTTTTTGCATTTTCCTCCGTCATAGATTGATATTATTTCTACCATCATCGTGCCAACAGCTCTTATTTAGAAGCAGAGGAAAGTAGGCTCGCTCACTCCTATGTTTATCTTGCTAATGGGGGTTATCTGAATAGAAAATGAGCACAAGCAACACTCATTTACCATGAAAAAAAGCAAGCTGGAAAGCGTCAGAGGGATGCAATGAATGAACTCCTCTTGCTAATGGCTAACTGGCCTTGTTATTAATATATGTATAATCATGTTAAGCTTCTCTATTAAGTCAGCAGACCGGGGCTATTGGTTACACTTCATTTCTAAGAAACAGGCTCATTTTTCAATTACAGCGTAATTCACAGTGTCTTTAAGTGCCTGGAAAATGCAAGAAGTTGAAGAAGACCATCTCACTTAGGATGCTGAAAAGTTTCACTCAAACAAAAGCTCAGTACAGAAAGACCGCAATCACTGGCTTGTGAATCGCTTCTTCCCTGTTCCCAGACAAAGGGATTACACCCGTACAGATTGGGAACCAAAGTTCATATCAGATAAAACTGAAAGTAAGCAGAGATCACCCTGAGATTAAAGTTGTCTGCTTAAACCCTCTGACAGAGCCCTCCAAATACTGAGTTACCCGAGTCACATACCGGTGTACAGCCACAATTTTGGAGTGCCTGGTGGGGTGAGATGAAAGGTGTTAGAGCATCTTTATCTCTCCCTCATGCCTCCATGCCCCTGGCGCAAGCACTGGGTCAATTTTCAGTCCCAACCCATTCCTGGGGCACAGCCTTGCTGGAGGCCATCTGTGGCTGTTGGCCACCCTGGTGGAGCAAAGCAGCAACACTCTTATGTCCTCTCAGTTTCTAGGTGTGCTGGGAAATAACATTACCCCAGGGATGCTGTTGGACAGTGCTGAAAACAAAATGCAGCCCATGCTGTTTGCATCTGGATCACTACACAGATACACTGTGTGCATCCTCTCCGTGCCCTTATTGCCATCAGCATGATTTAGAGTGATGTTTAGACATCTAGGAGCTGCAAGTCCCAGAGGATGCTGTGTATTCTCTTGTTTGGAAATCTTGTGTGAATGAGATGGTTAATGGTTGCCCAGGAGGGTGAAGCGTGACAGCGGAGGGAGCAGTTGGCTCTGACTTAAGCAGCGAAGACAAATGTAATGGTGGTTGGCAGGAGAAGAGCACTTCCCTTGCCAGCACCCTCCCTTTGCCATTCCTTGGGGGTACCAGACCACACACGAGGTCTTGCTGGGCCTCCTCAGACCTCTTGGAGATGTACATTACTGGGGTGTTAAGGGTTGCCCTCTTCTCACTATTTCTGGCAGAGGAACAGCCCAGATCCTGACAGCTACTCATTTAATTTCAGTAGCGGTAGCTTCCCCTGTACCTTCCCTCTTTTCTCTCAGCTGAAACCTAGGCCACACTAAACTGCTGCAAACTCTTTAGGTGCATTTGGGATCCCAGCATCTAGGGAAACCTCCAGAAAAGACTTCTGCCTTTCCTGATCCTTGCAATAACAGATCACCTCTCCTTCATGCAGCAAAAGAAGTGTCCCATCCTGCTGCCCTTTGGCTACTCTGAGGACCTTTATCTGGCAGAGCTAAAACACTTAATAGGTTGCCATAATCTCAAACATGAGGTCCCTTTTGCTCTCTGGTGACCATGGGCTGTCTGGTTCAAGGCAGCCTAAGGTAAAACACAACTAAAACAATTCATTCACAATCTCAAAAGACAAAAAATTCACATTTGCAAAAAATGTGGGCAAAGAAGACACAGTTAACTTCCTACCTAATTTAGTTATGCTAATATTAAATCAAGCAGGAGTCTTTCTCTAGCATCAGTCAGAGATATCGATCAATCTCTAATACAGATCATCCTGGCAAGGAAGCCTTAAGGCTACTTACCTTTATGGCTGCCCTTTCCCACGCACGGCAGCTGTTTGACCATGGTACGGGTGTGGACTGACACACCAGAGAGCAGACAATGGCTGAATGCATGGCAAGAGCAGCTGCTCTGAGCCCGAACAGGAACATTTCCATAGAATCAGAATCATTTTGGTCAGAAAAGGCCTTTAAGGTCATCGAGTCCCACCACAAACCTAACACTGAGAAGTCCACCACTAAACCATGTCCCTGAGCACGACATCTATATGTCTTTTAAATACCTCCAGGGATGGTGACTCAACCACTTCCCTGGCAGCCTGTTTCAATGCTCAACAACCCTTTCAGTGAAGAAATTCTTCCTAATATCCAATCTAAACCTCTCATGGCACAACTTGAGGCCATTTCCTCATGTCCTATCCTTTTTTACTTGGGAGAAGAGACTGATATCCTACTCACCACAACCTCCTTTCAGGTAGTTATAGAGAGTGATAAGGTCTCCTCTCAGCCTCCTTTTCTCCAGGCTAAATGTTCTTAAGTTCTCTCAGCTAAGGGCTGGGCTAAGTCAGGGCAGGGCAGCACACACACTTCTCTACTAGGGCTCACACCAGCACTGCAGTTTGGCCTCAGTCCAACATGACTCAAGTTTGTGGCTGCTGATCACCTCTCCTCAGTCTCAATTTGGGCCTGAGGAGCCTGCTCAGATGCAAAGCCCAGGGTGCTTTAGGTCAGGAAAGCTAACAATCCCCAAGCTCTCCTTATTGCACACACTGCAATTGGATTTCCCATTTGGAATCCATTTGGATTTTCTTTATGCACGACTTCCGGCAACAGTATCAATGAAGGACAAGCTTTTGGCTGGATGCAGTGGCTCCTTTGCTCCATTGGTCTTTCCTCTCCAGTGACTTGCATTGCACTGCAGACATGAGCCTGCCTTTGCCTGGTATCCAGCTCAGAGGGACTTACAGTAAGAGACCTGGTCCCAGGGAGCTGTTGATCAGCCAGTGATACCCTTTCATTCAGAGGTGTGTGGGCATCTATGGCAACAGGAAGTGCAACTCCCAGAGCAAGCACTGGCTGCAGAGAACAGCCAGCGATATTTCACTGCGCTGATTAGGAAACAGCAGCCTTTTGAATTTGAGAGTGACTGATATTCATGACCTTTTCCTCTCAGAAGTGAAGGACTGTCTTTAAATTGCACTCTGCTTGCATCTGGGGATATGCAGTGAGCTGAGCTACTCTTGAAAACCGGACTTGAAAGGACTTCACTTCCCAGGGTCTTGGTCTGGGACCAAGAACTGACTCTGTGAAGGGAGGAGAATTGGGAATTTGCTTAGTGAGGGTCAAAAATAACACGTGAGGGATCAGAAGTAGGAAGCTGCACTTTCTGTCTTGCTCAGCTGTGCCCAACACCAGGACACTCTGCAGCACTGGCTGATGATGACAGGATGGCTGGAGGAGACCTGCTGGAGTCCGAGTGCAGCATGTTCCATCTATCACCATGGGATCAGAGGGCAGGACCTGCACTGGTGCCAGCCAGGTGATGATAACTCATAGCTGGTTCCCCTTCCAGTGTGCCTTGTGCTAACATTTTGTGGTGAGAAACTTTTCCACCTCTGGGAAGGTTTTAGAGCTAACACTGCTGCCAGCTCATCTTGCTAATGGACCGAAACCCCAAGAGCTGCCATGAGGGTTTGGAAAGCTGAAGCCATGTTTCGCAGATCTGATGAACTGTTGCAGTCTACCACCTGTACCCTGCATGAGACAGGGGAGGGACCCACATACCCAATGGGGGGAATGAAAGTCCTTCCTTAGCACAGATGAAAAATTAGATGAAGAAATAAATTCTCTCTTTTTGCAAGCTAACAAAGGTGACGTGCACAACAAAGCAAGGAGGTGGAGATGTCTTCTTCATAGCTACAGGGCTCCTCCTTAGCTTCTTACATACCTATAAGTAAACAATTATCTGACAGATGGGTCTGATCCTGGTTTCTTGTAGGAAATAGCAATTCTGGGCTTATTGCTAGCAGCCTTATGAAAAATCACAGCAAGATATAATTCTCTATTAAAGGGTTAAAAAAAAATTAAAAAATCAAGGAGTTGGAGAAGATTATCACAGCAATATTATGACAGTGAATCTTTTAAGCTTCAAAATTATGTTATCGAAAGGTTAATATTTTCTGTGCAACATAAAAATGTCTGCTTATTGTTACAGCATTATTATAACTATTATCCCTAGTAATGCCTAACCCGTGGCAGAGTTTGTTTCCTGGCTACACAGCAGAGGGGAAGTCCTGTGAACTGCAGACCTGCAGCTGAAAGTTAAATTAGGCTGAAGGTATTTTTACAGCTTTTGGCTGCTTTTAGTTTACCTCAAGTGTACCTTTTACGTGGATGCTCTTTACAAGCTGGAGCTCTGCAGCTCTAAGTAGGCACTGGGAAAAATCCAAGGAAACTTTCTCAAATACATGCACTCGCAACTAGTCCTGAGGCTCATCTGAGGCTGTTGTACCTACTTTGGCAGTGTTTGAAGAGCTTTCAGATCATAATGAATTCGTGCACCCTACTTCATTTAAATATAGGGAAATGCCATTTTTCAGTGCATAATCCTGAACGTGCCCATTTCATTTTGCACATCAAACAGGTAGGTATTCAGGATCAGTCTGACCCCATTCACACTGCCATTAAGAGAGAATAACATCTCCCACTACAGGGAACTCGCACAGGTGACACTTCAGAATAGGCTGTTTGGTGCAGTGAGCAGCATCCAAGGGATAAATCCAGGGATGCAGGGGGTAAAAGGACCCCACTACCCTTCCAGAGAGAGCAGAGCTCTGCTGCCCACCCCACTCTGTGCTGCAGCTCCCAGCCCTGCAGCAAGACAGGGGGCTTTCTGAGGCTGCATCTCTCACTCCCTTTGTTCATCCATTCACCTAATTTATGAAACGAGAGGAAGGGACAAGAGACTGTTTAGTGCAGATAATATAGATAACATAAGAGTTTTTCAGAAGATGAGGGAGTTCGTGTAAGACTTTTGCAAGCATGAGCGAGTGTGTGTGTGTATTGACATCAATTGCTGAGCTACACTGCAAATAATGGCTCTTAACTGCCAAGAGGCTTCCCATCTAGCTGCTTTTTAATGCAGATAAATTGTTGGCTCCATCACCTCCTTATCCTGGTGGTGCATCTTAACATGCCTCCATATAGCTTTTAGGCATGCACTGCTCTACAACTTACATGGCAAGAAAAATGTCCCTCCCTGTGCAGAGAAGCCCTGTGTGAAAGAAGTTACACACTATATACAGATTCTATGCTTACTTAGACCTAGACCTAAGCTTTTTATCTCCCCTTAGATATCACAAGGGCACCTCCACAAACATGGGGTGATGTGTGCTCCCAACTTGTGATACAGGGCTCTCCATGATATAGAACGTGGCTCCTTCATGACAGCCTGTAAAGGTGAACAGCGTTTCCTGTACTGCCAGTGTCAGGGGCTTGGTTGGGTGAGAGAAGCTCTGACCACTGGCTGTATGACCCCAGAGATCTTCCCTCCTCTTTATACATCTGAACCTGGGCCAATTCAGACCTCTCCCCAGAAGAAAAAGTACTAAAAATAAAGAAATAAACCTAGGGAGAAGAGAAGCCTGGCCCATAGACATTGCAGGTGGCCATGGTGTATAGCAGAGAGTTATCTGCATATGTCCAGTGATGTCCAGACTGGCTTAATACTACTCCCATCCCTGACAGAAGGTGATGGGGTTAGGTGACACCTAGTCCACTCTTGGTCTGCGATGCCAAGCTCCCTGCGTCCAACACACTCTGGAGGCTGTAAGTGCCCCTCACTAGACTTTACTGCTGTGACAACTACAGGCTCTTCAGACCCACCATTGTCTCTTCACATCTGCTGTGGCTTCTCTAGTATGCTAGCCCACGGTCACCTCCTTTTTAGGACCCTGTCTCCATTGTGCTAGACCAGATGCCACTTCAGCCAGGCTTGCCAGCCACCAGTCTGGGGTCAAAAGCTCTGCTCTGGGATCCTTCAAAAAAAGCGAGAATGGGGAAAGCCTGCTGCAGGCTGTACCAGAGGTATCTGAGCAGGTCCAGCAGGCACCTCACTGCGTTTTTGCAGCCTCTGCTGTGCAGCAGCTAATCCACAATGCAGATAAACTAGCTGTGGGTAATGGAGACCTGCTAGTACTGCCCTCTCCTGTGCTGCAGGATCATGGATGGTGAACTGGCTAGAAGAGCTGGTTCTAGAGCAACATCAGCAGGGCCTGCACACACTGCTGTCAGCAAGACCGCTTCTGATCACGTACAACCTCTAGATGTTTTGCGAGAGTAAGCGCGATGGATGCAGCCTGGTGCATGAATCACAGAGTATGCCTTCCCGTGTAATTTCATCAGCTGTAAATCATGAGTCACAAACA
This sequence comes from Jacana jacana, assembly GCA_013400555.1. NCBI lineage: Eukaryota > Metazoa > Chordata > Aves > Charadriiformes > Jacanidae > Jacana > Jacana jacana. The sequence goes on from VZTM01032529.1 coordinate 165,284, forward strand.
GGTGTGCCAAGTATTGAGTTCTGTGTGAGCCCACAGGCAGTGCCTGCACCTGGAAGACCCCAGCTTTGGAGTATTTTAAACAGTCTCTAAGCCACGGTGTCCCTTTGGTTTTTTTCCCTTGGCAACCTGCTCAAAGAGGTTGTCTCAAGCACAGCAGATCTCCTTCCTTACACATGTCCTCTTGCTCTTCTTTTGAACCAGCAGCATCCAAGCCTTTCCAGTGTCTTTCAATACCCTTTTTCCCCATCACCAGGCTGAAGGATGGGAAGAAGGGTGTGTCACCTTTCTAGACTTTAAGCAAAGCACATGCATCTCTCAAACTCAAGCAGACTAAAGTCACTATGCACTTCAGGTGCCACTGTCCCTCTCACAGGCAGACAGATCCAGATGAAGCCTAAGCCATGCATCAGACACTGGTGGGACTCTGCAGCATGAAGGGAACAAGACCAGGAGATCTCCAGCAGCATCAGCACTAGGAACTGGAAAAGCAGCAGTAAAAGCAGCTTGCACAGATTTCTGCTTGATGACAAGCTTGCCCAGCAAACACCCAAGGTGTTTAAAGCCACCTTGGGTATCGGCGCACTACAGGGCAGGATTCTGGGATCCTTCAGCTTCTTTTGAAAGAGTAGTGGCTTCAGCCTACCCCTTAGTCCATGCTCTGGTTGCCTCCTATCTAAAGGAGAAAGTCCTCCCACAACCTCCCTGCCACTGCCCCTTGCCTATAATTAAATAATAATGGACTAATGGAACATGGCATGATGGTAAGTGCTTAAAAGATTTATCTTTGTGTCTTCATTTAAGACATTTTAGTATCAGCCAGCAGTTTCCAGCCATCATGGTAATTTATTTAAATGATTTATGAGGAAAAACAAGACATTCCACAAGACCTCTAAGACAGCTCCTGGAGCGTGGCTGTTGCTGGCTAACACTGCCTCTGGGAGCCAAGGTACTCATTTACACCTTGTACTTCACATCTCGGTGGGGGGGTGATTACCCCTGATAACAACACTCCTTGCCAGGGATTTTAAGCATTTCTGCTTGAACAATTGTGAAGCTGCATACAATAATTTAAAAAGCACAGTGCACAGGAAAAACGTGGGAAAGGATTATTTCAATGGTGCTCTAAGTTTCAAAATGAAATTACAAGAAAATAAACTAACCCCCGAAAGAGCTTTCCCTGAAGTAAAAAAAAAACAAAAAAAACTGTATTTAGGGATTTTAGAATAAAAATGGAAGGGGGTGGGCAGGAGAGGCAAGGTGGTGGGGGTTAATCCATGGGAATAGTCAGGCACTAGACACTACCCCATTAATGCTTTCAGAAGCATCGACTGAGAGCAGCTGCAAAAGTACATTTTTGTTCCCTAAAGCATGCCATTCTACAAAAACAAACAACAAATTTAAAGGATCATCATTGCCTCTAGAACCGTCTGGTTTATCCATTTGCAGAGAAATATTGCCAGTTAAACAAGACCACAGTGTATTAAAGCCTGGCTTATCCCAATTTTAAAGCCCTTCAGTGAGACATGCCACCCATTCCTCCCCGGAGTGAGTGATGCTCTGGCATGTTATGTTGATTTGCAGCCTGGGAGTCCAATCCCATCATCTTCAGCTTTACTGCAAATGCCTTCCCAATACCAATGACATGATGTAACCAGCTGTGTGACATCCTTGTCTACCTGCATGGGGCTAAGGGGACTTTGAGGGTCATCCTCCTGCCAGTCATGAGTTACCCAGCTGGGACCAAAGTGGTTTTCAGTAATTTCAACCTTGCAGAGATGGGGGAGAGGAGAACAGTGCAGTGGGCTAGCTTGCCTGAACCCACACAGTGAAGGAAGCTGAGCCCAGGGTTGGATGCTCAGCTCACTCCCAGAGCACCAGGGAGCTCTCCCAATAATCTGCATGTGTGTGAGAAAATGCTTCTAGTCTAGTTGTGGTGACACCTCAAACACCATGTCAGAGAGCTTTGGACGGAGCTTGCTCAGCTCTCCCCTGTGCACATGGTTTATTTCACCCTCATTTTGCATCAGTGAGTAAATTATGACCTTCAGCAGGTGGTTGTGACTTTGGCCCTTGAGAATGTGCCATTACAGCAGAAAAGGGACAGACAAGAGACACTCCTGTCTGCACGAGGCACTGTGCATCCCTTGCTGACCCTCTTTGTCTGGCTGCTGGCACTCAACAAGTTGAGCTACAAGGCAGGAGGGAGAATTCAGTCTGGCTTTGTGTCAACAGTCGGAGGCAGCTAGAAGAGCAGGGGGACTAGTCAGACGTTTTCCAAGTATTCAAACATATTTCTACTTATTAAGTGGAATTAATTCCAAGACTAAATATAAAATTATTTTCTTCCAGGGAACCACAAGGCCTGTTTAGCACTACAGAGAGCATGGCATGTTGGCTAAATCAGCAAAGGAAATGTCTCAATGCAAACTGTGCCCAAGCAGGGATCTCCAGGCCAAGGACAGAGAGCACAAGCCTGAGAGGGGCTTGTCCTTGCTCTTCCCCTCTCTGCTGATTAAATGGAACTGCCAAAGTTTACTGCTACAATCTGAGCAAGCCCTACTGGTGCTGTCTAGGGGGTAACATGCCCTGAACCACCGCTGCAAGCATCTGCTGTGGGTCTCTTCTATGCCCCACTACCACCATCCCATTTCTCTCTCTCTAAGACATTTCAACAAAACCAGCAGCAGTAGCCTTGCTAGATATGATCTGCTTCCCAAGGCTGCCACTGATACAAACAAAGTTCAATAACCTTCCCTCTGGCTGGGGATTGTGTCTCGGAACACTCAAGGTGCAGGCATTTGTTGTCATTAAACTCAGTAACATATTTCACCTGTGCAGGCTTTCTCAAAACAGAAGTTTCCATCAGACTCCTTAGCTTTGATAAAGCCGTGGATTTTGATAAATAATGAAAGACCCGACTCAGAAATAGCTAATAGTTATTCACTGGAACAGCAACTACAACCTCAGTCACCTCATGTCCCAGGCACCAGTCCAGGAGGAGGACTGGGCTGGGGACTGAAGTAGAACAAACCAAAACAAATAAATGACAACAACAAAAAAACCCAACCAAAACCCAAATTTGTTTCACTTTTTGGTCTACAGTTTATGGAACCTGTGGGCTTAAAACACTGCTTCAGCTCACTGGGAACAGAGCTATGTGTTTAGCTCAGTCACATCCCAAGGAAGTGACCATGCTGTTAGCAGGTAAATGAAATTAGTTTTGTCACCAGAGCCAAATGGTGCGGGTCCTTGGTGATTACAGAAACCATGTCAAGGTACATCAGTTGCAGTCCAGCTATATTACCCATATTAGCTCTTACAAGAAAGGAAAGCTCTGAACAAGCTCTAAGTTCCCTTGCAGGGACTCTGGGACTGCAGTCGGGCTGTTACTTCAGACACGGTGGCAAAGGACCATCAAAGCACACAAGATTAAGTACTAAGATAGCAGAGGGACCTGACATTTCAGGAGCATAGGCATCAATGAGCAAGAAACCCCCACACCCTGTATCTAGTTAAGCTCATGTCCATTAGAGAAACTAGGATTTGCCTGCAATTTATCAAACTGTGGTAGTGACAGGCAAAACCTGCCAACAGGCATTGATGTTTTTCTTAAAGTCTTATTCTGCACAAATTAATAACCCTGGTCTAGAAACAGGGAGGGAGAGCAATGTGAGGTGAATTATACAAATTATCTCAGCTAATATGGAAAGAAACAACAAATGAAAAACACATTGTTTGGTTCCCAGGCCCAGTGAGCCCATGAGACTTTGCTCTCTGTTACCATCCTTTCTTATAAGTACAGGAATAGGGAAGGTGGTTGATGTAAGCAGACCTACATGCCCTTTTTTTGTGAGTTCCTTCTAATAAGAAGGGAGGTTTATTCTGGAAAGCAAACTTTATCCCTGATTATTGCTCAAAAAAAGAATTGCAAGAGTATATATTTGTTTGAAGAAGTGCTGTGGTGTTCACTAGTGTATGGAGAGGGATCGGGAGGAGATGTTTCTCTTTGCACACAAGGCTCCCGTGCAAGCCATGGATGAAGCCTCCTAATTCAGATACAGCAGATAAACATACCTGGTCTCCTATGACATGGTTGCTCAGGGGCAGTCGGCCAGTCACAGCAGCATTTCTGCTCTCCCCCAGCTTCCTCCTATCCTCCATATTATATGGAGTCATTTTCATCAGATGCTTGAGAAAGATGTTTGTGCCAACTTTCAAGTCATCAGTCGTTCCTCTTGAGATAGGTGAGGGCTTTTGTTACTGACTTAGGGCTTTATGCTTAGAAGTTTTTGTAAGCCAGTGCTAGGAATACTAAAAACAGGTGTATTTTTAGCACATAGGACCTAAATGTTGAGGTGTTGAGGTATATAGTTGAAAGCAAATAATAAAAGAAACTTTCTTACCTCCCCCAATGAAATCCTTAGTAGCCTCTCTTTCTTCCTCTCTGGAGTCTGATTCCTCTCTGATTTACGCAGCTCTAAATCCAGAATAATTCCCTTGGAGTCAGAGGAGTTCAAAACACATGAAGTAGGAGAGTAACTGGTCTGTCTACAAACAGAGACTCCCCAGCTGGCCAGATCCTGATCCTGTTGATTTAGTAGGTGTTTCCCATTGAGTTTAACAAGAGCAAAAGGAGCCATTTCATTCAGTGGTTACACTTGCAGCCAGATCTTCTACTGGTTCTGTAGCCTCAGCTCCATGGAAGTTACATTAGTCAACAGTGCCAGAAGACTGGGGAGTTGATGTTGTGTGTGCTGCGTAACTCAGCAATAACCTGAATAAGTAGGTGAAGTCCAAGTTAGGTCCATTATATTCAATGATAAATGTCTGTGTTACTTGTCATCAAAACACTGACTGCTGTTTTATAGCTTGAATTGGGCAAATCACTAGCAATAAAATATCATTAGGCCTCCAGTGGAAAGTTTGATAGCTGACAGGCAGTTTGGAATATTAATTGGTTCAATTAAAAGGTAAAGAACACTTTGAGGAGATACCCTGAGAGCAACTTTGGCCAGGCACCAGAATTAAGTCAATAAATAGGTGTCAAATGGGTACTAAGCAGAAAAGGCAATGGGCCTTGCTATTAGTATAGTATGTTGATTCAAATCCAGTAATAAAATTGCACTGTTAAGAGGCTGGATAAAAATCTGGAGTTCTCAAAAAGTGTATCTTAAGTATCGGAAGGGCTTGTTGATTCCTATGAGTATCATATTCATCCATAAAATCTACCCATCTTTACATGGTGGGGCTTTTTTTAAAGAAACACAAAGGCTTCTTTACCTTTTTAGACAGAATTAATCTTTTGGCTTTAAAGACTAATAGCTGGTGGAAACCTCAGTGACCTCTTAGAATATGGGCCGCAGAGAAGGGGCAGAAGATGAAACTAGAAACATAATTTCCAGAGCTGAAGTGCTAAGTGTTTTTCTTCTGTTTGCATGCATGGCAGTAACTGACTTTATCTTCCTTTAACACACCATAGCCTACAAGATGCAATACTTTCCTCTCACCATGCTCTCTTCTGAATGTAAATAATGCTGGAAATGATGGCTCTTAAAAACTGTTGGCATGGCATAAGTGCTGTGGCGCATTGTGTTTGCCTTGACTAAACCAGGCAGAAAGTCAACCAGCTGAGGCAGGATGCTCCTGCTGGTGGAATAAATTCATAGCCACAAAAGCATTATAAACTAACACCAGCAGTGCCACATTGTCCAGTCTAGAAGGAAACCATATAACTACAGATTTGATTGAACTTCTGCTGGGAAGTCAATGTAATCATCACCTTCAAAAAACAGGTCTGTTCTCTGTAACAGGGAGGCAAATTGCTTCTGATAGCTTTCAGCAGTTCAATTATTCTTACCTATAACAAAATTGAAAAGAAATTTCTCAGGGTGCTTTTTATCACTTTCCTTCCCTTTGTAGCAGTAGTAGGGTGCTTGGCTATAGCAAGTCTTTTGACTCCCTGAGTTGAGCAAGTTGCCCTTTCCAAACTGCTGGGTCCAGAGTTTATTGTACCCCATGTCGCTCTACAGGGACCTGTGGGAGCTGGCCACAGGCAGGACAATGTGAAAAAAAGTGACAGAAATCTGCAGGCTGTCATTGGCTTCAGCTATTTTATTAGCACATACCACACAAAGCAGAACTTGTCCTTAATATTCTTTTGTTGTTCTCACATCAAAGGGCTAAATTATGCCCCCTAATATGTGTAAGAGGCTTTTCAGTTATCTTTCTGATGCAAATTATATCATTTTGCATTATTCACTGATTATCTGCAGTTTGAAAAGTACAGCAGATGTTTTGCAAAGCCTATATGTCAGTTCTCCTTTGAGAAGAGCACCCAAGTAAGCAAAAGGGAAACAGCCCTATGGTGAATCCAAGTTTAGCTGTAGCTCAAGGATAGAATCAGTTTGGGCTTTAGAAAATTTGTCAGGTATTTGGTGAAACTGGGATTAAAGGTCTGGGAGTGCCCGGACATATGTTCATCTCCAGCACATACACACTGTCCCCTTGCTAGAAGCTTGCAGTTAGAATAGCGAGTCATTACATTTAACAGGTGCTTCAGGTCCATTAGGAAACAGCCCAGTGTGAGATCTGCCCTCAGCTCTCATTGCACAACAAATAAGTTGCATTTGATTGAGGCAACATGCCGACAATGCCAAGGTTAATGAACTAGAGATGTATAACAAAAAATGCTTAATGAAGTCAAAGCATGAGAGATTGTTTTATGAGATGGCATTTAATATTAAGGCTAATAATTACAAAGTAAATCTTCTACCCACCTCTGACTGGGCTCTTGTAGAGGTGCACAGCATTTCAAAACACAGTTGAGCTGAGAAAAAGCAAATACTCAGGATGTCTGCAGGGAATATTGGTCAAATGTGGTATTATTTAGTGGTTTTATGGAGTGATAGAAACATGGGGGCAAAGAAGGAACAGTATCATGACTCCCTGCCTTGTAAATTCTGTTATTGTAATGTGGATAGACCATCTTTCCGGTTTTGCAGACTGGCTCCTTTGCAAGTTCAAGCTTTTGTATGTCTATAGCACAGCCTGGGACTGTAGTCTACTATTATTAATTTATTGTTGGTTTTGAACCACATCTTGTTATCTAGTCAGATATATTAAATTATGACAGAAGACCTTGGTCCACTGAGGGCACTCCCTCAGAATTAGAACACTGACAGATGGTTGAACAGAGAGAGACAGAGCTGTTTCCCCAGGAAGGAGCAAGGAGCCTTTTCACCCAGCCCCATCTATCCCTCTGAAAGTCTGAAGTTTTGTCAAACTCACTCAGTCCTTAGCTCATGGAAGACATGGCTCTGTAGGGGTCTCCTTCTTCCTCCTACGCTGAATGTCCCACAAAGCTGTAACAGGACCACAACATGCCTAAGACAAGCCTTGATCTCACATCAAAGGGCAAAGTATGAAAGGCAGCTGTCAGAGAGATGGAAGAATCAACGTTGGCTCTTTCTCTTTGCCAAAAAGACTATTGATTCTCTATACTTGCTCCTGTAACTTGGCTGATAAGAATCTCAGCAAACAACAGTGCTGCTTCAGCCAGTTGTTCTTAATAACCCTGCCAAGAAAAGAAGATTTATAGACAGGAGCTGAACAAGGGAAGAGGATTTTTATTTTTTTTTAATGTAAGTACATATCTCAGGACAGTTTACTTTTGTACCAGTTGTCTCACATTCTTTTCCACCAGGCTGCAAGAACACAGTGTCTCTGGACTGTCAGATGGGTAAGAGGTGATATATGAAGAGGATATAAAGAAAGGTCATTGGTCTATGAGTTCCCTCACATAGGAGCAGCTGTACATTAGCACAGGTTCTTAAATCATGACCTTCTAGACTGAGAACTAACCCATTCCACTTCTGAAGTTAATTAGAAAACTCTTGATGATCTATTTGGAGATAAGAAGCTTACCACAGTCAAGGCTTCACCCTCAGTATGCCCTTTTTCCCTAAGGCCATCAGCTTGTCTGGTCCTCCCACACGATCCCTCTGCTTTGTGAGACATCTATACCATGACCTTCTGGTTCAGATACACTACAAAATCTGGCACAATGCACTGGCAAATAAAAGTAATACCATAAAAATGGGAAAGAAGGTGTTTGGTTGGATGCTTACTGCTGTAAGAATATACATCAAAAGAAGAAATAAGCCATGCTGAGTATAGGATGGCTCTGATTTACTATACTTTCAAACCATACCTCAAATACCCTTTGTTTTTGAGCATGGTCTGTACATTTTTTTCCTCTTGCCTCAGTGCAGTCCCTTCTATGCCTTATCTTTATGTATCCTCTGTCCTTCAGAGAATATCTGTGTGGAAATACCAATCAGCAAAAAGCGTCTTGCAAACTGGTAATTTGAGTTTTACAAAGCTTTTATGAGAACTACAAAAAAGACACACAGCAAAAAACAGGTTCATGTCTGAGATAGATAGCATCTGCACTTGCTTGATATGTGAGTGACTGTGACAATGTCACAAGATGGAAAAAGACATTTGGCAAGATTTGTCCATCAAAGCGAGTGGTGTTCCTCAGCGGTCCATGGTGGGACTCTAACAACTTTGTCAGTGACCCAGACAGTGGGATTGAGCGCACCCTCAGCAAGTTTACTGATGACACCAAACTGTGTGGTGTGGTCGCCACACTGTAGGGCAGGAATGTCATAGAGAGGGATCTTGACAGGCTTGAGAAGTGGGCCTGTGTCAACCTCATAAAGTTCAACCAGGTCAAGTGGAAGGTCCTGCATTTGGTCAGGGCAATCTCAAACACAAACACATGCTGGGCAGAAAATGGATTGAGAGCAGCCCTGAGGAATAGGACTTGGGGGTGTTGGTTGGTGAGAAGTTCAACATGATCTTGCAATGGATGCCCACAGCCCAAAAAGTCAATCACATCCTGGACTGCATCAAAAGAAGCATGGCCAGCAGGTCAAGGGAGGTGATTCTGCCCCTCTATTCAGCTCTGATGGGACCCCACCTGGAGTACTACATCCAGCTCTGGAGTCCTTGACATAAGAAGGACATGGGCCTGTTGGAGTAAGTCCAGAGGAGGGCCACAAACATGATCAGAGGGCTAGAGCACCTCTCCTTTCAAGACAGGTTGAGAATGTTGGGGTTGTTCGGCCTAGAGAAGTGAAGTCTCTAGGGGGACCTTATAGCAACCTTCCCAGTACCCAAAGGGGCCCTGCAGGAGAGATGTGGAAGGACTCTTTGTCAGGGAGTGTAACAATAGGATGAGGGGTTATGGTTTTAAACTGAAAGAGGGGAGATTTAGATTAGATATCAAGAAGAAATTCTTTACTGTGAGGGTGGTGAGACACCGGAACAGGTTGCCCATAGAAGTTGTGGATGCCCCAACCCGGAAGTGTTTAAAGCCAGGTTTGCGTAACCTGGCCTAGTGAAAGGGGGGTTTGAAGTAGATGATGTCCCTTCCAATTCAAACCACTCTATGTTTCTCTGAAAAAGAAGCAGAGAGAAGCACAAGCTTCTTTTGTTCTGTTCTGTTTGCATTTCTTTTTGTAAATCACCTTTCAATAAAACACATGGATGAGAGTTGTGTATATTTTGAACTTCAAGTCTTAGCTATTTGTTGGGCAATGCCAGATAGGTACACTTGGGGGACTTTTGAGGACTTAAATCCTCTCTCTTTGGTCTTCTACAGAATATATTCAATATTGGAACAAGAAGAATCCAGCATCTTTGACAGCAAAATATCAAATCTTGTATAAGATATTAGGGGTCTTGGATTCTGGCAATGCACTGAATGGGGAGTGAGCTTTGAACTCTGAGATTACTAGGTGGGCTGGGTTAGTTTTAGTGCTAGGGTGAGGAAGTCCCCTGGAGACCAAGTATTGAAGGAGAAGAATTCAGTCACTAAGGTGTTTCCAGGCTGGATTAGGCTGAAATACATTCACGGAATGTGCTGACAGGTTTCTTCCAAGCAGGAACCAATTATAAAAGAAAGACCATTTGTTTCTGTAAGTGCAAATATAATTTCTGGTTATTTTTATGGATATACAATACTGAAATTATCCTACTTTATAAGATAGGGATGGATCCTAAATTGTGCCTGAGCCTCCCAGTACTAAGCATTATTTTTCCCTTTTTCTCACCCAAAAGCTTTAGGCCAGTGTATTAAAAATAACAATACCATTCAAAAAGTTTTGACTGTCTCTTTGCTGAACAGTGGTTTCTGGCTTATAGGGCACAGTTCACGGTCGACCTTAAGAAGCCTGTGGTTGAAGCTATTAAATACACCAATTAGGAATGAGATGGAGCACTTCCCTAGGGACCTTTACTCTGATGTTCTCACTGCCACTGGAAGAATAAATAAATGCAAAGCCTGTCATCCTAGCTAATAACTCCTAGAAACAGAGGTTACAATTACGCAATGGGACTTAGCCCATGTTTTAATGTTTTGCTATTAAATTTGCCTTCCTGAAAGGGGCATTTTATTACTGTGAGAAAAAAAAGAGGTGGCAGACTCAAAGCAGTCTGGGTTTCATGACAGCCAGCACTAATCAAGCATGGAAGACATTTTTTATTTATGATGTACCAGTACCTTTCCTTTAGAGGGCAATATGAATCAGAATTGATTAGTCTACAAGGGGTGCAGATGTTCCCCAATCAAGCAATGTCCTGGACTGCGCAGGATGTTCCAGGGTGTCATCATGTCCCCAGTAACCACAGCAAAGAGGAACAAGGGGAAGAACAAACATTCAGCATTGCAGCACCCCATGGCAGCAGATCTCATGTGGGGCATTTGAGCCCATACTCCTTTTGCCAGGATTTTCTGCATGCCATAATCTTGTCCTCAGATAAACTCAGAATTATGAATTTACAAATTCAGATTAACATCTGATCTCCCATGTTTAAACAAGATAATTTTTTTGCATGCATCAAACCTCATATTTAGATACATATAAACAAAAAACAGTGTTCTGGAAATATTTTTCAGGTGGAACTAAATTTTATATACATTACCAGTAGATGACATGTGTGTAGCACTTTGGTTTCAGGGATACAGAACATTTAAGTTGGAAATTTTGCTGATGGAAAAGTTGGGAAAGGAAATTATAGCTGGAGCCTGAGAGGCTGGGAAGGGTGACGTTAAAAATGTGTAATGCTTTTGAGGGTTGTCTGTACATGCATGAATCAAAGTCAACAAAGAAGGCAGCCAGTGCTAAAATCATTAGTGCCAATTACTAGTTCAAGGAGTTAAGAAACAGCAATGGAAATGAAAGATTTAGGGCTTTTATAACACAATAATGAGTGAGCTACAGGGCTTGTTAGAGCAGCCAGTATGATGGATACACTGGGCGGTTAGTTTATCCGAGAATGGAGAAACTATGGCTTTCTTACAAAGACTTTAATTCTCTTCCTCCACCATATGTATTTTATTAACTTTCAAGGAAAAAAAAATGATCTGGATATTTCTCTATGGACCAAACCACAGAAATAAAGAGAAAGGCAGGTTTACAGTGTGCAGGGATTCCCCCTGGCTGCCTTATGAGGGCAGATTTACAATCTCTTAGCAACATAGAAGCAACCTATAAAGGTTGAATCTGAGGATCTGACTCCAGCTTGAAAAAAAATAGAAATAAGTGACGTTATAACATTTGTCTGACACCTTCTCCATTTGCAACCCTCAAAGTGTTTTACAAAGATTAATTTAGTGCAGATCCCAAAAGAGCTACATTACTTTTCTCTGGCTTTCTAATTTGCAGGTGAAAAAACAATGCAGAGTTGAAATATCTTTTCTCAAGGTCACATACCCCCTGCCTTGTAACCACTGACATAAGCTCCTGCTTGTACCTCTGGATCACACTGACAAGTTAGTGCGGTAGTTCCCAGTGTGAAATGGTCTCCTGGGAATGAAATGTGTAACTCATTAAATATACAGATTGCTTACATTTTCTTACTTTTAAAGTACAGCTTTAAATAATTCATTTTCAGTGAACAATTTGAATAGTTCATAATTTATAACATTAAATCACAGCAAGGTGTTTGTTTGAAGTCAAATCTGTTAACTTCAAGCAAGAAGTTGAGCCTGTGATTCATTGAAGGGTTTATCTCTGTCAGGTTTGCAGTTACACATATTAAAAACTGATCCACTTCTATATATTTTGCTGTAGTTGAAGTTATCAAGGTCACAAATTCTGAACAGTTTGCAAGCTTGTGGTGAGTAATACCATTTATAGGACAACAGTATTTAGAATAACCTTTCTTTTCATGCTAAAATGCATTTTTCTCTGCAACCTGCATCTTTAACCTTTGATATTTTCCCCTTCACAAAACACAAAGGCTTCCATTTCACTTGTGTGTTTCAGAGATCACTGAGAAGTAGTATACTTTCTTTTTAGCTTCTCCAATGAGTAATTGCCTTTGAAATAACTTTACGTGCAAGGCATGAAATTTTTCTTTGTGAATTTACGTGTATCTTCCAACAACAGTGGAAATGCCAGGCCAACACATTCAAAACAGATTGGGTTTGGGGTTGTTTCCATAATTAGGTGTCTGATTTGAGATGCCTGAAAAGAGCGTGATTCAACCGATTTTCAGCTTAATATGTGTTCCAAAAGATCATGTACATTTACATATGCAGTGTGTCTGCCTATGCATTGAGCTCCCTGAATGAGTGACACTGGTTTCTACTGTGAATATCCCCAGTCCCACTGAATGGAATCAAAATCCCAGATTTCAAAACCTGCATTTTGAAGGGAAGTGAGCTCAGGCATCCCATCTCATCGGACCATCATGGTGTCGAGCAGTACTAGGTCACCTCCTTGGCCACAGTCTCTCTCATTCAGAAGAAACAGCATCATCCACTTGAGCATCATCTGTGAAAGAGGATTCTTCTCTTACTGCAAATTCTTCCCAGTCTTATTTCTCATAACTGTTCATCTCAAGCCTTCAGATTTTTCTCACTCTTGGATCTATTTTTAAAACCTTTTTTTCCTATGATATATAATCAGCACTCACCTGACAGAAGAGTGTACTCGAGTTACGAAAAAGCTGCTTTAAGACCACATGATAATAAATTCTCCTTAATCCCAAATATATACGAGATATAAAGCAGGACCCACAACAAGTTTTAGAGAGAGCATTAATGTCAGCAGTTTAAAGAGAATTAAAAGGAAAAACAACATTCCATCCCTGAGGAAAAATCCAAGTAGTGCATAAGACTGAAAGGAGCATTTCTACAGGGAATTGCTTATGAAAGACATTTTTAGTTCAAAATAAGGAAACCACTAAGCACTGCAGAAGGATTACATTGATCAAAAATAGTCTTCTGAAACATCAGGATTCAAGGAAGAGCTGAAGTAGAAACCACGAATGAAAGGAAAGTAAGCTCAAACACAGGAGAAATTCCATATTCCATTTGCAACAAAGATTGGTTGTGATCAGACTCCTGATTAAGATAGATGCTACATGCAATTGGGACCATTTGAAAACTGACTTACAGCTATGATCCATAACAGTGCCAGATCTATTGATCACCTGCTGTGAAAACATACCTTTCTTTTTTGCAGCAAAACCTCAACTCAACATTTGTGAAGTATCTCCTCTGTTATTTTCACAATTTCCTAGAAGACATGATTAACCAAGATGCCAGTGCTGTTCCATTCCTGCACACTCACCAATCAGTGTGGTATTAATAAGATGCCAGAGGAGACCACTGAACCTCCTGTTGAGTTATTGAAAGGAAAGTGAGCATGCTAAAAATATTTGGAGAGATTTATTTGATTTCTCCACATGAAGTCCTCTATAATTTATCGCTTCAGCTCATACTTGTTCTGTTTTCTTCTTTGTTTTATTTTAGAAGGGGACCTTTCTCTCCTGGCTTTTACAGTAAGCACATCAGAGATTTGGATCTATCATAGAATCATAGAATATCTTGAGTTGGAAGGGATCCAGAAGGATCATCAAATCCAACTCCCCGCTCCTGACAGGGCTACCTAAAACTAAACCGTACGACTAAGGGCATTATCAGTGCACTTCAGTCGCTGCGTTTAACTACTTGTCCTATCTGGTAAGCTAGCAGACTTCTCCAGCTGTTCTGCTGAGCACAGAGATGCTGAAGTGATCTACATCTCAAATATGTGCGTATTAAGCAATAAGGTTTCACCACTCTCTTCTTTGCAAGTATGTCCATAAACACCCCAAGATACAAATGGGCACAGTGCTGGGACAAGAGGGGGATTGATTCCTAATCTTCTGAGCTGCAGAAGCAGCCTGCTTTGCTTTGCTAAAACGCAGTGAAACAATACCCTCATCTAATGGTTACTTAACTTAATCCAACAGGTCCCCTTGGAACAGGCAGGTTTTTTTGTGAGCAGCTGAAAGCAAAATCAAACATGACATTTTGGGGTATTCATCAAAAGCAGTTGAATGAATGAATGAATGAATGAATGACTGAAAATAAACACCACTTTTTCTCCAATATTTCAATACCCAGGGCTGAAGACATGACAAACTTTAGAAGTAAAAAGATTGTTGGGTTTCCATTGTAAACTGCTGATAAATAAAAGCGATATATTAAGTTTATTTGAAAAATTGTATTTACTTAGCATTTCAATGGAAACTCCAAAGCATAGCAACAGCTCCATGGGGTTATTAAATGTCATGTGTGCAGTACCAGCCACTATTTTTTGCATGAAAGTATGTCACAATCCATACAGACTGCAAAGTGCAAAAGCAAAATACATACATGAACATGCAGATGACATTGCCATTCTGGATGACCCAGAACTGTGTCTCTTACTACATTTACTAAGGCAGGTAACAAGTCACATTTGTTTCTGACACTTCTGAATGGACACCAAAACTGACTACAGCACAAGCACAAGGAATGGATTGGTTGATAATAGAGAATAAAATTAAATTTTTGCTATCAAGCATGTTCAAAATAGCCAATCCTAGCCAGACTGAGATGTCAATATATATCTAGCTAACCCACAGGTGATGTTGAAATCAAGAAATAAGTAGATTCATATGTGCTTGGGTGGAAAATTGGGTCTGAAAATGTAAGTAGTCAAACTAGTACTGATCTGGTGTAAAACAGAAGGCATAAATGATATTTCCCCAAATGTTCCAGTGAATGGACTCATCACTGGTTTGAGTTATATCCCCCAAATCTTGATGAAGATAATGTCTTTTTCTTGGGCTAAGCACTCAACAACACTGTTCAAAATCATTAGCTGTCTTTGGAAATCTTGATCCTTGTATGTGGAGACACATTTGTAGGCAAGTGGGTTTTTTTTAAAACAAATAAATTGATACATACCTATGCAAGTACGTATATAAAGAAATTAATTTATTCAATTCAAGATAGGGCTTTGGGCATGTTATATTTGTCTTCACTCAGCACAGAGCTTAAAAGCCTGTGGGAAGAAGTAAGGGGTGAGTACCCCTGGAAGAGGGAGGCAGCAAGAACTGGATTCTTGCTTTTTTACTGTGTATTCCTTCCTGCTCAGTTCAGGTTTCACAGAATTTAACCCCAGGAAGAGATTAAATGGAAACTTTTTTAAGAGTTTAGAGAAACTTGCTGAGCCCATTGCATGCAGCTGGACGTTTCCTTTCAAAGGTGATTTATCTCCTCTATGTGGCTGGAGCAATAAATACCCTGCAAATGAACTCCATGCTCATGCATAAAATAAAATCTACATTAATCTCAACTATCAGAAACAACTCTAAATTGAATGAAATCAACCAACAGAGTAAAGAGGATTTGGAAACAACACAGCTCCATCACTAGCAACTCAGCACCAGACAGATAACATGACAATGCTGGCTGAGTTCAGCCATTGTGAGGCCTTGGAGAACTGGCTGTTCTGAACAGTTCAACAAGGTTGATCATGAAAATTCAAGTCTCCATGAGCCACATGTATGTCCTGGAGGCCCCTGTTATCAAAGAATACTATATGCAAGTATCCATAAGTACAAGGCTTCCTACATCCTATAGATGATGCACAGATTTAGCGTTAGATATGCATTTGTAGAGCTTCCTGAACTTCCATCTAAAGAGATTTGCAGCACACTGATATTCTGTGCTCCAAATCAGTCCTGGGCAAATTCCATCCCTGCAGCTCAGCCATTTTTCTATTACAGTTAATCCAATTACCTCAGACTCTTTTCTTCCTATCAGTGAGCACATATGTCATCTCCCTCATGCAAGTCACCCTGTAGAGAAGTTAATGAGTGTATTTATGTGAGAGAAGTTATGGACCAAAGTGTTTATAGGCTCAGAATTTTATTGTCTTCATGGTAAGCGAGGCAACATATTGATGGACAAGATAGGTGAGTGTAATTTAAACAAATGAAAAGGAAGCATGAATGAGTATCTGAAAAAGGCTAAACCTCACCACCAGTTCAGATTGGAGAGAGCACAATGAGAAATGTTCTTGAAAGCATATTGTTGATACTCGAGAAAGTTTCTGGACACAAATTTTTCCCCTTTCCAAAAGGAAATTATGCCTAATTATGCAGAATGCACATTGCTGAGGGAGTTTCACACCCTGTAGGTGACAGCAGGCTCTGATGGTGCACTCTCTCCCTGAATCAAGCCAAAGCTAAAACTTACCTAAAATCTGGTTCTAGATAAAACCAATTTTGAAGAGAGAAGACTCAGTCTTTTCTTGCACTTGGGCTGGTTACAGAAATGAGTTTTAACTGTGAGAGACAGAGGGTATTAGCAGAGCTGAAGGTGCCTGAAAGCCTCTATGAGTAGGTGGGTCACTGCAAGCAGGTTACCCCATTGAAGCTAGCATGTGAAAATGCACCCAGAGAGTTTGTCACCTCATCCCAAGTAATTCTAAGCAAAATCATTCTGGTGCAATTATTCTCTTTCTGCAGCTGTGTGGTGGCTTATTTTCCAATTTGGCAGTGGCGAGTTCAGCTTCCAGATTCAAACAGCAAAATGGGATCAAATAACAGCTCATACGAGATGCTCAGGAAGAAGCCTAATGACTGCGTTTGAAAAGATGAGGATGGTGAGACCCATACTAGCTGAAGCTAATCAAGCTCTGGCACCATGAAATTGGAGAGAAAAGGACTAATATACACTCTGAACAGTGGTGTCAAAGCCCACCAGAAACAGTGCAGGGGGAAGGAATGAATGCCCTTGGTGGGACTCTTGAGTTGCACCGCAGTGAGTGCCTCTGCACCACCACCAGCAGCAGGGCTGGAAAGAGAGGGAGGTCAGCATTGGCTTAACTCAAAGCACGAAGGAAAAAAAGGGGAAGAGAACCAGGCTGTTTGCTCTGGGATCCAAGTTGGATCTTAGCTGCTCTAAATAGCTCTGTGTAGGGTTGTCAGCATAGCTGATGCTGGATTATTCCAGCAAAAGTGAGCATTATGAGAATATATTCAAGAACAGAGGAGGGATGAGGCAAACCAGCATCTGGCAAAACAGCTTTCTAGAGAAGTAATTCTTTTACTCAAGAGCAAACATTTGTTCCCCCCAGGCAAGAAGTCACCCCATCTAAAATCTCCCATAGTGAAAGGAGCCATAGGATATACCATCTTCAGGAGCCTGTTTCTTATCCCACTGGGAGGACACATTGCAAAGACCTTCAAAAGAACAGTGTAGAGTTGTTATGGAGAGCAGCATGGCAGGCCCAGTGCTTCTCCTGGCCAAGCAGGTCCTAACTCCAGTCACATCTTTCTGAAGGCAACAAAGACGATGAGCTCCTGCCTGCAATATCCAGTATATAATGGCAGAATGACATTCCTATACATTCAGGACAGGTGTGTGGAGCTGGACTCTGGATTTCCATTCACTGGACAGAGCTCTACAGGCATGGGCACATGCAGGCTGCTGCAAGCATTCCAGCTCCTCTCCCACAGCTGGGATTCTGCAGGACCGCTGCTGTCACTGGGCCGATTTATTTAGGGTGAAACCAGACAATGGCGGCTGAGGAGCTGATTAGATAAATAGCATCGTGTTTCCAACAAAAATTAAGCTGTCCTTTGCAAACACAGATACTTCAAAGACAGCCAGAGTTGCTTATCGCTTTCCATTAAGGCTTGCATTTTATACCTTCTCACTGGGTGCCTCTTCTGCTCTTTAAGCCCATAAGTGCACTGGGGTATCGCTGCCTATTTTTCAACATTTGACCAGGGCTTCATTAAGTGAAGCCCTAAGTGTTAGCTCATCCCTTGGCACTGCAGTAATAAGCAAAAGGAAATAGTATTCATATTAGACAGCCACTATAGATTTGGATACAAAGAAAGCAAAATGGATGCACTGGTTCATAAACAGAAAAATATTTCCTCTTATTACGGGTTTCCTCACTGCTCATTACAAACAATTGTTAACTATTCCTGCCTATAGATATATCAAGATTACTCATCACCAGGTTAACAGCAAAGTGATCTACAGTTGCTTCTGTAATTCAGGTTTAGAGTTGTTACAGAAGCACAAGGCAGAAAGATTAAATGAGAAGGAGAGTATGCTGAATACAGGAAAATATTATATGCAAATTGTGGTTATTCATGACTGAGTCACAAAAAATATGTATTCAAAATCTCTCATGATTTGAAGTTTTAACACTACAATGCTTTGCATTTATGTAATGACTTTCATTGGAGGATCTCAAAATGCTTCGAAGGCAGTGAGATGAATGCCAAATAACGGCAGTCTCACAGTGGGGCTTCAGGTGCACTTCTTTCCAAATCAGCAGCTAGTGGAAGGGTAATGTTTTTGGGATTTGAAGTGAAGGAGAAGATAAAGGATATAGGAAGTGACAGCAGAGGCCTAACAGTCAGCTAGACAAGACTGGACTTTCAAGCATTGGGACAGTCAAAGAGGGCGACGGGCAGTCAGCAATGTGAGAAGCACCCAGTGTTAGTGGGTTACCTCCCGGGGAGCAAGCATCCCCAGCCAACGCTTCTTGGACTCTGTACATCTGCAGGCTATGGGGATGCTGTGCCAGGGTAAGCTGAAGCATGTCGTCATTCACAAAGATCAGCTACTGTTGCCTCAATTATCTTTTCATTAACACCTTGCACACCACTTATTTCCCACCACTGCATCAGAGAAATGGACTGGAAGGTTCTTCAAAATAGCGGTTCCCAGGAGTTTTCAATCCCCAGGATGTGAAAAAAGAAATTGCAGACATAAAAAAAAAAAAAAGCACACAGACTCCTCCCACAGCTCCTGCACAGACAAAGGGGACTATCAAGCAAAAAACTGTGAAAACATCAACATTCAAAACCTAGTCCATTTTGAAATGAAAACCATTGTGAAAATATGGTGCAGAGTGATACTTGGTGGACTGGGAAACAAAAAAGGATGACAAAGATGGGTCTGATTCATCCTCTAGTCCCCAAAAAGGTTCTGTCAATCCTTACAGATTCACTTCTAATACCCTTTAAAATATCCCGTGATAGAGTACTTAATATTATATCCAACTTACCTCTCTCAGTAAGTTCACTGCTTACAGTGCCCACAGGTAAGCAGTGAACAAATATGTTGTGAACACAATATACCCCAAAGATGTTCTCACTAGATGAGTATTATTAGCACCAGCAAAAACATGATGTGGCCCATCACTCATCACAACAAGAAATCCCTTCCCCAAAGAAAGCGTGTGAATTTTGCAGCACGTTCCTTCACCCCTTCTCACGTGAGCAGGAGAAAGGCAAGAGAGCACATCTCAATCTGTGTGGAACAGTATGGGCGGTGATGTTAGGAGACATGATGATGGAAACCTTAACCACTTCCTGAGACCTCCTGAGAGCTCTCTCACTGTTTGGTGAGAGAAAAAAGACTACAAGATAAAGACTACTCCAAGGTGTAAGTTCTTCAGCTGGAGGCACTTTGGACTGCCAGGCCCTTCTTCTACCTAGTCCACATATTTGTTAAAATGAAGACAGAAAAGGAACAGATCAAGGATTTGAATAGTTCAAATAACAATGAAAAATAGAACACTATAATCTTAGAAAGCTGAAGATGGGAACTGAGATTTTATTGATCGGAGACAATTTTTTTAGAATGCAATAAAATCAAAATCCATTGGCTGGTCCAGAACAAAACCAGTGGTGTGTTGAAACTACAGAATGATAAATGTCTGCTGATACTGGTGGCCTTAGCAAGAGGAGTACCTAGTATTTTTGCATATTTTGCATTTTGCATATGCTTCTGCCAGAAAGGTGACTTGAAGTTACAGTGACAACTTATGATATGAAAGAAGTTACAGGCAGCATAACTTACATTTGTTTTCATGTAAACATCCATAGCAGGGGCTTAAGGTAAAGTATTTCAGAACTTACACTTTTTTTTCTTAGAACTGTAATTTTCTAAACATATTTTAATCTAGCTTGCAATGTATATGCCACCAGGCCTATCCCTATGGTGAGCCTTGTTCACAGAAAAATGCCCTCTGACCCTAGAAAATACTCAAGTGGGGATAATAGAAACCCACAGGACACTGCCTGGTAGGACTGTAACACAGCCATGGCTGTTGCCGAGAGAAGTAAAATGCTTCACAGTACCTCAATGTCTAAAGTATTTTCTAATATAGATTTTTGAAATTCCAGATGTCACAAGAAATTAAAATAGGGGAGTGAAAATTTGAAAAATAAACTTTATTCTAACCAAAACTGTTTAAGACTCTGACAACTCTAATAATATATAGATTCAAGATGTTAAATGGAATTAATACTACACAGCTGACTTAAGAATTCTTAAGCTTTAGAAAGGAGGATCCAAAAGGCACAATCACTCGCCTAGTGAGGTGAGGGTTCTCAGCCTCCAGTAGTTTGTGGGCAGAATTCCACCCCGCACGAAGAGTCCCCAGCTACAGACCTGCTGCTCTGAGGAAGACTGACTCAATTTGTCCTCCAGCTGGGCTCTATTTATACCACAGTCAAATCTGATCTGTAGTATATACAGTCATGTTAGTCCTCTCTGACTGAGGGTCTTAACTTCCATGTCTTTCAACCAAAGTGTGTATGTGATGGCAGTCACCATGCAGACCAGGCAGCCCCACCCTCAAACTACAACTTCTACATTCTCAAGAAGATTTGATCCCTATGAGAATGGGAGCACCTGACACACCGTAACAGCTTTCATCTATGTTCTTCAAAGGCCAAGCAAGGATTAGTGCAGTAGCGAGTCCCAGAAGACCCATGTCTTCTGTACAAGGAATGTGACAAGATCTGTCAGTCAGCTTCTGTATGTTGCTTTTTGATAGTCAGTCTAAGCCACTGTTAGACAAGGCCAGCCTAATCTAACAAGACTCTAGTAATATTTTACTGGACATAATCTACCACTGACGGATAGCCGGCAGACTCCAGTATATCTTCTGCATACCAAAAACTGCAGGCAACATTTCAGGTGTCTTTCTTCTCTTTGTTCAGATAGATACAGACCACACAGGACAGCAGTGGCCAACTGGATTGGTGTGCATCATGGTGCCTTATAGTGACTTCAGACACAGATAACGCCAAAGACTTATAGAGATTTAATGCCCCATAAAAGCCTAGAAATCACTGACAAACTGATGGATCTTCCTTCCCAGCTGCAGACAGAATGACTGTATATTTCCAGGAGAGTACATGTGTCGTGGACAGTTTTGAAATAATATATAAAACAAAGGCCTGTGTTACGTGCCAAACAGAGATGGGTTGCAAGGGACCTGCTAACAGTCATGCTACTGGGAGTTGCCAGTGTTTGTCCCAGCACAGTGTTTGCTTCTCAGCATCCAGGGTCCAAATGGAGGGACTGCTGCCATCATGTTTCAAATGTATCCACTGACCAAAACAATAAGGAAAAAGAATGGTGAAAAACTATCTACAACGCTAGTTTTCAGTGGAGAGTATCTGATGACTTTTCTTAATTATTGAACAATTTCATGCATTATTCAAGCTTTTCCTGCAGTTTGTACTATCATCAAACACCCTTACAGACTGGAACTGATCGACCAGCACCCTGTGCTCTGGCCTCCAGTGTAAATGGTGTGCTTGCACGCGGGTAGAGAGGGAGCCTCTCTAGAGGAGCTCTTCTTGGATTGTTTCCAGCCACTCTCCTGACCCCACCCAGCAGCACGATGGTCTGTATTCAAGTTGAAGCTTGCAGCTGCAAAGACAGGTTGGACAACCCACCCCCAAGATCTGCAGACCAACAGCTTCCTAAAGTCTGACTCCTAATTTTTCAGACTAGGAATCGTGTCAATTAGAAACAGAGGTAAGAAGTGAGAGAGGGAGGGCAGAAAGAGAGAGAAATGTTCTGTGAAATGGACCATCTTTCAAGCATTTTTTGATGAAACGTTATCAAATATGCAGACCTACAGACAATGGCTGAGTCATCAATTCAATCGTATCTTTGCTGACCATGGAAACTCTTGGACCTGTAGTTTTGAGAAAGATTCTAATGCTTGGGATTCACTGAAGAGACAATCAAAATTAGATTTCAGCTTTCTTTTCATTAGACCAATGAGACCAAACAAGTAGACCAAAATATGTGAAGGTTTCTACTTGCAAGGGGCGTTATAAAAAGAAGCTATGCTGTTCGTTTTTTCTTACAAACAGTGATTCTCTGCCTTTCAGCGGGAACTACTTCCACTCTTGTACGTTTACTCCTCTTTGTTATCTACTTCCACAATGGCCTGGGCAACCATGGTTCTGATCTTATTTCATCCTTCATCTATAACAAACTCAAGGATAGTAGAGAAACACATCCTTAATAGTGGTGTGGAATAAACGCTGAGGTATCTTTTTAGGCTTAACTAAGGTTTGACAAACCTTCATCACCTGCTCAGCCTTTTTTTTGGTGGAGCAGCTACAGACCATAACATATTAGGCGATTGTAGCAGATTTCCATGGTAAAGGGGATGAGGAAGTCCTCCTAGAAATGTGTAACCAGCACTGCCTTTTACAACGGATTTGCAAGGGAGACAAAGATGCCCTCTCAAATGGAGGCTCTGTCCAAGAGTAAATTTGAAGGCAACTTTTTCATCTTATCTTTTAGACACTCCAATAAGGAGTATTTAATCTTCTGTAAAGACAAATGAAACATAAGCAGTTGTGAATATTGAGTGTAAAAGTGATGCAGCACTTCAGTGATTCCTGCAACCTGCAGTTCACTCAGGATGTAGGGACTTCAATGTAATAGTCACAAGAGACTAAGAATGTAAGGAGAAACAATGTGTTGTGTGGGAAATTGATAAAGTTGGAAAAAACAGATGTACTTGAGAGCATACAAGCCCTTCCTCACATCTTGGACTTTTTTGGCTCCTTTTAATA
Source organism: Jacana jacana (assembly GCA_013400555.1). Classification (NCBI taxonomy): domain Eukaryota; kingdom Metazoa; phylum Chordata; class Aves; order Charadriiformes; family Jacanidae; genus Jacana; species Jacana jacana. The sequence continues at coordinate 188,537 of VZTM01032529.1, forward strand.
ACTAATCCCACACATTTTACCTTTACATTTATAAACAAAAAACAGTGATGCTGCTGAGCAAATCCATTTGCTGAAGAGCACAAATTGTGAGAAACTACTGAAAACGAGTATGCCAGAGGCCTGTTTATCACCACATGTAGTATTTCAGAGCTAGAAAACTGGAAAGGCCAAAACAGGTTTACATGAGGTATAGTCATAGCTTTTCCGGCCATGAGTACAAATCTGCACCATCCTCCAAATCCAGGTGCTGGAGCACAAGCTAAAGATTACAGGATGCACCCTTTTCACTCATCACCTAAACTCATGCGGATCTATTGATTTCAGTGAAGGTATTCCTGATTTATACCAAGAGAAAGAAGACACTCTGCCTTTGTTTTCCAGTTGCAGTGCAATAGCCCATATTTACCCATAGGAGAAAAACTGAAGAGCACTCTCTGAAATTCAGACACTTTTAAAACTTTAAACCCACTTCCAATATTTGATTAACTAATAATTTAATATATAGTGAAAATTAAAGAATCGGTTGTCTCGACAATTTATTCTAGATGTGCTCAAAGCTGGGGATCTCTTCCCACAAACTGGAATTATCAAACAACTGAACAATCAAATCTTCTGAAAATCAAACCTGTTGTTTGTATGAGTAAATACAATTAAGGGTCCTAGTGTTTTTCTGTAGTCTTTAAAATAATCAGGAACCTCAAGAAGATACCCCTCCCCGAGAATTAGTGGCAGTGTTTGGAGACCTGAGAATTCCTCCACTATTTTTGCTGTTGCTGTGACCTTTATTAATTTGTGATCTCCTAAAACCTTCACAATAAAGTGTGGATTCTTGGCTAGAGAATTTAAATCCAGACCAAATAAATTTGCTTTCCACATGTTGAAAGCACTGCATTAGATACATAGAGCAATACAAATACCTTTAAAAAAAAAGCAACAAAAAAAATATTGTCGGTGCAAACTTTCAAAGTGAAGCGATGATGTACATTTACCAGCCCATTGATGGTATTTTAGACTCAAACGCAAAAAATTAGCCTGGGAGAGATGGAATTTTCAGGCTGCACAAAGCTTTAAAATCTCAGAACTGAAATCTTTTAATGTTTATGTTTTGGTGAGAGTTTTACCAGGTCGGACACTCTTCTTGAGTTTATTGACTTTTATCCAGAAATGTCATTAGCAAAAAAAGCTTAAGTGGATTTTGCCTAGGCCTGACTGACCACAAGGCTGGAGAAGTGGTCGCCTTTGCTTCCTCTGCTGCTGGGCTCCAGCTAACAGCCTATTCCCATGTATCAGGAGGAATAAGAACAAAATCAACCTAAAGTCAGATTGGTGAATGTCTTTTGGTTTCAATGATATTTTGACAAGTCAGTCTGGAAGAGAACCTTCTCCTGTGCCCTCTGAGTACTTGAACACATGTAAGCTCAATCTATACTGAAGAAAACAAATAGCCTCTTAGAGTCCATTATAACCATTATGGCTACTTAGATTAAAGGAGTGCAGTAATATTTGTTTGTACGGCTAATCAGTGTTGCAGTCCTTGCTAATGTTTCCTGAGTTGCTGTATTGAACTGTTAATCATGGTTTTTCTGATTACCAGCAAGTGTTTAAAAAAAAAAAACAAAAAAAAAACAACACAGGACAAACACAATAAATACGCTCAAACTGATGATGAAAGGGAAAAAGAGTAATGGTCATCAATCCGTCAAGTTTTAGTATTCATCTTAAATTTTTGAGAGACTGCTTGGATTATACTGTTTGTGTGGGGTTTTTTTCTGAAAATAAACCAAAAATCCTCTTTTCAAATACCTTAAGTTTTTATTTTGAGCTGTGACACTTACTTAAAAGGCACTTTTCATCTTCAGAGCACTGCATGGACCTGCTGAATACATCATGGAGGGGACAGGACCTTATTACTGCCTCTGCCACCAAACACACTGCTGCCTTCAGGTAGCTGGGTTTGGCCATGCCATTTTGAGGGGCAGAGAACCTGGTGTGGGTGGTTTTAAAAATGTGCCTAAGGAAGCAGAGGAACTCATGGCCAGTAGTGAGACTTCAGCTCGGGAAATCCTGGTTCTGGTCCAGGGATCTTAGCCATAGCAAATACCATCTCAACACTGCAACAGTGGGACTGCTGCAGACAAATCATCATGTTCTTCCTCGCACCAGTCCTGGTGCTACAAAACACTTAATGTGCTATTAAAACATATTTCAAGCCTGTCATTGATTCAGGGTCTGCACTCTTACAACCACCGTGTCATTTATTTTCCTTGTAAGTGGGAAGAATTCCTGGACTCTGTTTTCTCTCCATAGAAACTACAGAAGAGAAGCCAATGCAATTAATGAGAAGCACTGCTATCATATGGACAAGAATCGGGCACATATTCAGCCCTTTTTACAGCAATTCATTCTAATGGGAAATATGCCTGTGTGGGGACCGCATGACTGGGGCTGAAGACTGGATTTAATATATCCAGAACACAGCTATTTCCCCAAGGGAACTGTCAATTACCAGTGTGAAACAGAAAAGATGATGAATTACCTGAGCCAAACTCTAGTCTTGCTTGTGTCAGAACAATGTCCCTGACTGCACTTGCTTCCATGCAGCAGTGGGTCAAGTTTGGCCCCTTGTCCTCAGTTCCCTGGGTTGTCTTTGAACCAGAGGAACAACGCTTCGAGACGGCTTCTTGGGGAATTGCTAATGCCAGGAAAATCCACAGCTCTTCTGACATTAAGGCATTGTAAATACTGAAAGAAAAGAAATCTGTGTTGTATTTTTCTGGCGTACAATGCCTAAAGCCTTATCTCTCATTCTGTCAGGAACCAAGAACTATGTATACAGATGGTGCAATTTATTATGTTCTGTACTGTGACCAAGTGCTGAAATACCTTCAGGAAATCGCCAGAAAGCCTGAAAAAGCTTTGCTGTCTCTTGTGACTCCAGCTCACTAACTATAATTGAATGAGCACAATATTTTAAGCACTGCATGTTACACAGTAGACTTACAGAAAAGGACACCATCTTTTTCAGCATCATTACAGAAAAAATATTTGCTGTACAGTTGCTGCCTGTATCCAAGGTAGTAATGTCTTTGTATTCTGCCCTTACAAACCTGCAAGATGGAGACAAATAAATGTCTAGGCTCAAGGGGTCTACCTCAACTGAGGTGTAACTCCATTGAGCTCTGCTACGCTATTCTCTTTTGTTAGCTGTTGCTGGGCCTGATAGTCCTGATATTTAAACCAGTATCTGCTGGAGCTGAAACGAATGTAGATTGGTGTAACAGTGGTATGGAAGGAGAATTTCAGCCCTGTATTGGCTACAAAGTTAATGTGTTTCCATTCCTGCTTCACTGAGCAGAACTTTTATGAAACTGTTTATTAAACTTAGCTCAGTGGGTGTCAAAGAAAAACTAAAATCAGTGTGCTCAAACTCATTCCTTTCTGGGTATGAACACAGAAACCCTAGGCCACATATTTTGTTCAAACCCATTTGTTTACTTCGTTCAAAACATGGAAAACGGGACCACTGGCCCAACAACAGATGCTTATGGGCATCATGATACACACCAAGCCCAACTTGCAGCAACAACCACAATTCACAGAGCAGCTGCTTTAGTCATTAACTGCTCCCTTGGAAGGGAAATCATCTTCATCTTCAATTTTCTACTCTTCATCTTTGATTTTCTCTTCCTTCCTCTTTCCGGTGCTTGATGTTAGGGCATTCTTCATCCACTTCCCCACAAGCACTGTTAAACATTTCCGTATGCTTTGTTATGACATCGAAACACAAATGCCACGAAGCATCTTCCTCATGACATC